>RPOG01005865.1:0-5000 GCA_008086565.1 Thalassoma bifasciatum
TGACTCCTGTGTCTGTTTCTCCTCCTGCAGCACATTTGGACCCAAACGGCCTGTCACCGCGGCACATCAAGAGCGACAGCGACGATGACGACCTGCCAAACGTCACCTTGGACAGCGTGAACGAGACCGGCTCCACGGCGCTGTCTATAGCCCGCGCTGTTCAAGAGTGAGTATCACAAACTGTCTGTGTGCGGTTACTTCACCAAACTTTGATTTCTGCTCCAACAAAGTCCAACAAAGATGTTTGAGATGCTCTGGTTAAAGACTCTAGTGCAGTGGTTCCCAACCTTTTCCAACTCAGGGCCCAGTTTTAAGTCTCAAAAATGTTTGCAGCCCACCCCCAACCCCATAAATACAGAGGATATAAAACACCATCAGTAACAACTACCCAAAATGTAATAACTGCTCAATAATGCAACAGATTCTGAGCCTAAAACAAAATAACTTTTGCCCAAAATGTAACAATTTGTTACAGTTGAAGTCAGTTATTACATTTTGGCTTTTGTTGCGTCTCAGGACTTTTGTTACGTTTTTTGACGAGTTACATTTGGGCTTTTATTACATACTTATATTATGTATTGGGTTGTTGTTAAGTTTCAGTTGGGTCATGTGACCCATTGGCCACTAACACACCTTCTTAGTGGACATTTTTTGTTCATGAATATCTGAACATTTTTAATTTCGTAACTGAGTTTGTAACTGAGTTTTAACATTCAAAACATTATTCTGTAAATTTGTATCTTTCTTTATTTGCGTCTTGTATCTATATAGAATTGCACTCCACTAAAATCAAACTACTTTGGAGATGATTTGGTGGCCCACTTGCAATACCTTCACGGCCCACCATGGGGCCACGGACCACAGGTTGGGAATCACTGCTCTAGTGTATTTTGACCTGGACAGTTTTGGCTTTTAGTGCTGAGAAAAAAGTCTCGATTTGACACCAGTTGGTTTGTGCTGTCGTTGATTGCTGGTTGTCACAGTCTCTTTGCTCTGTTTGGCGTCCTAACTCATCATTTCCATCCATGCTTATAACCTCAGGTGTGCAGAAATCTGAAGAGATAACGGTGCAGAGTTTCAGGAGTGAGAAATAAAACGAGGCCTTTTCCAACAACTATGGTGCAAACATTTATGGCCCTTTTCCACTGACCCGTCTTCGTTCTACTCTACCCTGGTTTTAAGCGAGAAAAGCTGATACTGATGCGAAAACTTGGTAGATCTGTAGTAAACTACAAGTTCCCGGATGTTTCTACTGATCCGGGAAAATTTCTCAGTCTGTAACGGACCAGTCTACCTGGCGTACTGTTTCCCACAATGCACGGCGCTAATGGCATTTGTCAGTTTGGGGGCGCTCAGGTTGAGGTGAATTACTGACACCTACTGGAATAAATCAGCTCAACTACAACACAACAACAAAAATGTGAAACGGTCCCAGAGATAAAAGTGAAGTGACAGGAAAGAAACAGCGGTAAATCTGCTCACTTCATCATGAAAGAGCTGTTTACTTTTACCAAATTCATAAAAGCCCCTAAATCATTTATCACTTTTTATTTTACACTAACAGCCTACGTGGGTAATGAGGACGCAGTTTTTACACCAGCTGGAAAAATAAAAAGTCAGTTGGTTTCAGATTTATTTTCAATACACGATAACTTTTGGTGCAAGATTAAAAATCAAATATGGAGATTTTGCTGTAATAAACTTCTATAACTTTACAAATGTGATAAAATCAGGACTCTACTCTCTCCCTGAATTTGTTGTTTTTATAAATTAAAATACAAGGAATTTGGTGTTTTTTAAATGTTGATGATAAGGGAAGGGTACGAATTAAAGTAAATAAATAAAAGGAAACATAGAGTAATTGTAGATTAAATTGAATAGATGAAAATAACGAGGACATTGAAGAGGTGACTAACTACACCACTTAATTACTGACTTTACAAGAGTACCTAAATAAATACTATTTCAATTTGTAGAGAAAAAAACCATCAGCTCCACTTCCTGAAACAGAAATCCAGAGTAGTATACGACTAAACAGGTCCAACAAAACAGTTTGGAAAACAGCCTAAATGTGGAGGTAAAAGAGGTAGTTAAAGGGTTAAAGGTTAAAGGTCGTTTCTGGTTTGAAGAAATCGAGATCTTTTTTGGTGAATGAGTGAAGTTTAGTTCACAAACTTCTTCAGCTTCTCCTCGCTCTGTGTTTGCAGCTCACGGAGGGAGAAACGAGCTCGTTCTGTTCTGAGAGTCGAGGTTGTCATGTTCTGTGGACTAACACACTCTCTCACACACTCAGCCCTCACACACACACACACACACGTGCGTGCAGGAGCGCGGTGCAGGACTCAGGTTTCTGTGCAGGTTATTGAAAGGGACAGGCGTGCCCCCGAGTGCCACACGTGGGCGCCGGGTGGTCAGAGGAGAACAGAGGTTGGCAGGACCCAACCTTTCACAGCCCGAGCTTTCAGCACGCCGAGAAATCACCAGCCAGGCTTCAGAGCCAGAAACCTGCCCACACACTCCCTGCTCCTCACACTCTCCGTCTGTGTGTGTGTGTGAGGGCTGAGTGTGTGCACGTCTGTAACTATTAATCCCCCTGTGTGTGTGTGTGTGTGAGTGTGTGTGTGTTTGCACTGAATGCATGCACGTGTTTCTGCACAGTGGACAGAACAGCTGGTTCCAGAAGGAGGTCAGCCATTATCAACAGGAACACACACTCAAATGTTTGTCTGTGAAAAACAAAGCAGTCTGTAGTCTTCACGCCGCTTTTTTTGGCCACGAAGACCAAGAGCGAGCGAGCGGGGCGAGTGTTGACTCCACACATGTGACGGCAGCTGAAAGACGCCGCTCTGACACGGATCTGCTCTTTCTGTTTCTGCTCTTTCTTTAAAAGAGATGGAGGGAGCAGAGAGAGGAGCATCTGCAGCTCCCAGTCCAGGTATCCATGTATAAATAAATGAGAGACACAGAGAGAGAGAGAGAGAGAGACAGAGAGGGAGAGAGAGAGAGCGAGCGTCATGTGCTCCTTCTTGTGCAGCCTCCTCCATATTCATGCGTTACCCTGGGGACGGTGATGGGCTATTGTGGGAGAGCACGAGTGAAAGAGGGGGAGACAGTTACACTGAGAGGGAGTGAAGGTGTGTGTGTGTCGATCTGTCAGTGTGCATGTGTGTGTGTGTGTGTGTGTGTGTGTGTGTGTGTGTTGGACAGTCGTCTCTGCTGAAGTCTGGCTGGTCCCCAAAGACCTGAGGGCCACGGAGCAGAGCAGGTGGAGGAAGGAGGGCAGGGGGGGGTCAGGATCCTCAGACAGGTACAGGAATGCCCAGTGGGCCGTCTTCCAGTGCACACACACACACACACTCTAACACACTCTAACACACACTTCCTGTTTGGCTGATAAAGCCTGTAGCTGTAGGTGTGTGTGGAGAAACGGTCAAACTCTGTGTTTGAAACGAGTCTTTGTCGTGTTTCCTTTCAGAAGATGGAAAGTGTTTGTGTTCACATGGTGAGAAACCACATGAACAGTTCACACACACACACACACACACACACACACACACACACACACACACACACACACACACACAGAGTTGAAGTCAGTGTGTGTGTGTTTTGCCCCTGGGCTCATGTGAGGGAATCAAACCCATGATCTTCTCTGTGAGCACAGAAACAGTTTGTTCAGCAGCTTTTTCTCCTCAAACATCTGGATTTTTAACTTCTGCTCAGACTCAGATGATTTTTGGGAGAAGATGAAGATTTATGGAACAGAAAGACATGAAACGCTTCTTTAAGTTTTTGGTGTCTAAGGCTGATTTTCCAACAACAGTCTTTATGATCCTGCTGTGTTGTGAAGTTTCACACTGTTGTGTTGTTATGATCATGCAGTATCATTTTGTTCTATAGTGAATATCTTGTATCGTATCGTGTCATAATCGGCTTTTGTTGCACGTTTCATGCCCTGGTGTGTTGTTGTTTCATACAGTAACGTTATGATCTTGACATGTTGTCATGTCTTATGGCCTTTTTCCACTGACTCGTCTCAGCTCTACTCTACTCTCCTCTACCTGGTTTGTGTTGCGTTTCCATTAGCGCGGTACTACGCGTCAGACGCCAGTTTTTAGTACCTACTCTACCCTGGTTCTAAGAGAGTAAAGCTGATACTAAAAGGTGACGTGGACGGACTGCCGGTCACTCATTGGTCAGAGAATGTCGTCTCTGCAGCTTCTGACTCTGAACAAATCACTTACAAGAGGCAAAGGAATAAGTCAGCGACGGGTTTTTAATGACATTTAAACCTGACGGCACAGAACCAGACTGAATGAAGACAAAATACAGCCCTAAAATGCTCCTTCATGATTCCTAAAGAAGTTAAAAGTCCTTTTTAAANCAAAAAGAAGTTAACAGCAAAGATAGTTGGCTTTAAAGAGTCTTTTAAATTAAATCAAAGTTGGTCGGTGCAGGAGCGATCTGTCTGCCACGAGAGTCTTTAAGCACCAATCAGTCCATTAATCCACAGGGAACCAAAAAGGAAAACCAGTTCAAAGAAGAATGATTGATCAACAACAAATCTCTGCTATACCAGGCCCAAAAATCAAAAATTAAAGTGATCTCACTGGATCCAGGGAAGAGTTGATGTCAGGAAGCAGCTCCTTCGTTTTCCTCCGCGTGCAGCAGCACCAGGCTGTTGTTTACCTCCGTTGTCATGACGACCCACATTGAGCCGCTGTATTACTTTAATGAAATCTTTTTAAAGCTTTTTTTTTTCCTTTAAAGACCACGGTGGCACATATGTTAGTACAAAATGATGTTTGTGTGGCGTTATAGATGAACATGCATGCACTTCTGCGCAGCACTTTAGCGCAGCTGTGTTATAAGATCCACGCCCACCGTGAGTCTGTAGTCGGGCTAGAGGAAAAGAACCAAACCCAGTAGAGACGAGGAGAGTAGAGCTGGAATTGTGGAGTGGAAAAGCTCCATTATTGTCTGCTGAAAATATTGATACA
>RPOG01005865.1:10000-28293 GCA_008086565.1 Thalassoma bifasciatum
GAAATTCAGTCAAATGGTCAAAAAAATTGGAGACGCTTGAAAAATAATTAGAATGTAAGAAAAATGGTGAAAAGCAGCAGTAAAAGAGTTTTAAGTGGCAAAAATGGTTAAAAGAAAAAGCAGGAAAAATGGGATTAAAGTGTCAAAACTGTTTAAAAGCAGAGAAATTTTGATCAAATGGTCAAAAAAATTGTAGAAACTTGTAAAATAGTTGGAATGTAGCAAAAACTAACAGTAAAAATTAACCCTGTGGTGCACAGTGGTCACTATAGTGACACCTATTTACAAGATATTTACTCCTAAATGGAATAGTTCATGTGGTGGAAATTCATATTTACCTGTCAGGATATTTTTTTTCTCAACATATTTCTTTTTCAATATTATAGACAAACACTTAAGGGTGAAAAAGCTTATAAACTATAAATTATTCAGTGTTAAAATGGAAGACAGAGAGTTAAAATGTTTTGGAAAGCATTAAAAAAAGAAGTCAAACAAAAAAAAAAAGTCATATTTACATTTAGTTCACACTGTTTTATGTTGAATGTTCAGTTACAAATATTTGAATAAAAAAAACAACAACTTTTTTTTCATCCCTTAAGACAAATAAAAACTCTAAAAGGAAAAATCCTGACACTGACTTTCATAATTCAGGCATCAGAGGGTAAAAAGGGAAAATCATTTTTTTTTGTTTTTGTTTATATTTTAACAATTTCACTAAGAATTATTTAATATCTGCAGCTGCATCCACATGTGAATATGTCGATGTTTTCTTCATGGAGCTGGATTTAGAGATAAAAGTCAGACATGAAAATCTTTTAATGAGGCACAAAATCAAAGTGTGATCTTTGTGATTTCATGCTCTTTATCCATGAAGCGTCTTTGAGCCTGAACTCTGTCGTTAATCGTGTGTGTGTGTGTGTGTGTGTGTGTGTGTGTGTGTGTGTGTGTCTGCAGGGGAAAAGCCATACAAATGCACCTGGGACGGCTGCACGTGGAAGTTCGCTCGCTCCGACGAGCTGACGAGGCATTACAGAAAACACACGGGGGTGAAGCCCTTCAAGTGTGCAGACTGTGACCGCAGCTTCTCCAGATCCGACCACTTGGCGCTTCACCGGCGGAGACACATGCTGGTCTGAGTCAGAGAGAGAGAGAGAGAGAGAGGTCTGCAGAGAGAGAGAGAGACACACACACTCACACACTCACACACACACAGGCAGCCGGGGGAGCGGGATCTCCCTGTGAATGTTTGTCAGCTGGCCTGCACGCACACACACACTCACACACACACACACACACACTCTCTCGTGGCGTGAAGGTGGCGTCGTGCACGGGGCTCGTGCAGCACAGAACAGGGTCACTTCTGGATCCAGAAGGAAAAGACGGCAGGATCTGTTTTTGTCTTTGTTTGGAGTTTGTCTCTGGGGGGCGCTGTCTCTCTGAACTGTTTGTAAATGTTTCTGATTTTTAAAAAGACTCACGCTCGCTCTTTGTCCGGACTTTAAAAAGAAAAAAAGAAAAGCAGCTCGCTCTCTGGTTTCTCTCTTTTTGCTTCTCAAAGCATCATAATGTGAACGACCTGCAGCAGACGGAGGAGCCTCCCTGTGAGTCTGTAACCAACCAGCAGAGGGCGCCGCTCCCCCACAGGTGGTTTCCTGAGCATGCGGTTAGAGCGGGGCACACCGTCACCGAGGGCTGGACTTTCACAATAAGACACGGATCCACCTCCTCATCCTCCCATCCTTCATCCCTTCATACCAGCAGCACGTCTTTGGAAAAACCTCTCATCCTTTTGTTTTGGTGGAGCCTTCAGAAAACAGCATCTTCTTCTGAAATCAGTCGTCGGTGGGTTTCGTGCTGTGATTAGCAATCAGTAAAAGTGCAATCTTAAAGGATAAATATTCTTTCTTCTGTTTTTTCTTGGTTTTCTTTTTTTGAAATGCCTGCTCTTTGCTCATGTTTTTGAAGAATTCACCCGCTCATGTACAGAAACAATCAGAGGAGACTGTGAACAAACAGAGGCACCTTACCCGGCTCCACCGCCCTCCTCCTCCTCCTCCTCCTCCTCCTCTTTTATTCCTTTATTTCTTTATTTTATTTCTTTATTGCACGGACCATAAGCTGAGCCTTCATCAGCTGCAGTGTTAAAAACAGAAGAGCAATACGCACAGAAGCAGCAGAAGAAGAAGAAAAGTTTTCTTCCTCCTTCTTTGCTGCGTCCTGATGTCACTTCATCAGAGGATTCCTCCACTTTGATTGGTTTACAGCTCCAGCGCAGCGCTCTGATTGGACCAGCTCCGTCCTTCAGTTTCTTTTCTCCGACAGAAGTTTGAGCTCAGATGAGACGTGTGTTCAGATTTTTATCTTTTACCTGATGTTTCAAAGAGGATTCAACGCACAAATCAAACAGACATGAACAGGGATGGGTAACGAGAGAGAAATAATTCAAACCATGTTCATGATTATTCTCAACGATTCTCTTATCGATTCTTTGCTTTACAACCGAAATATCTAAATTACAGTTTCCCAAAAAAAAAACTGACTACAGAGGATCAGAACCACGTGGAAAAAGAAAAAAAATCTGGATTAAGCTCGTTAATTTACATAAATAAAGTCAGAATTTTCAAAGAATGAGGTCTTAAATTTAAGAGGAATAAATTCATAACTCTACAAGAAAAAAAATTAATAAGAATAAAGTCAAACATTTATGAGACTAAAGTCATAAATTAACGAGGATACAAAATACAATTTTCAAGTAAATGTCATTAATTTTAAGAAAAAGGGTTTAAATTTACAAGAATAAAGTTAAAAAAATTAAGAAGACAAAACATTTTTGAGGAAATTCATTAATTTATGAGAAAAATGTTGTAAATTTACAAAAATAAATTTGTAAATTTGAAAAGAAAAATATTGTTAATGTTCAATAAATATTTGAGAAAAATGTCTTATTTTTGAGAATAAAAAGAAGAAAAAATTAAAAGAATAAGGAAGAAAATTTGAAAAAAATATGTAATTTCAGAGAAAAATGTCATAAATTTATAGGAATAAATTCAAAACTAAAAGACAAAAAAGAATTAAATTTCAGTGAAGAATGTGGTAATTGTTTGAGAAAGATGTAGTTAATTTATCAAAATAAACTCATGAATTTCCAAGAATTAATTGATATATATACAAGAACAAAGTTATAAATCTAGACAAAAAATGTCGATAATTAATGAGAACAAAGTTGTAAATAAACAAAACTAAAATTCTAAATAAAGAAGACCAAAGACAGAGATAAATTTTAATAGTAGCATTGCAAAAAAAAAAAAACTTTTATCTTTTAAAGGTTGTTTCAGAGGAGCAGACATTTCTTTTATAATCTCATAAATATTTGACTTTATTTTCTTAAATCAGGGAATTTTTATCCATCAAAATTAAATTTGTCCTTTTGATTTTTCTTTCATTGTTTTTAAAAAAAATAAGTCAATGATAGAAAATATTCAGTTAACCCAAACTCTGGTACAGAAATAACCAATTTTATATTTATTTACTCATAAACTCACAGGAAGAATCGATGAAGAATAAAATGGATAAGTGCGTTTGCTTTAATAAAATCTTGTTACCCATCCTTAGACATGAAAACACACTTTCAGATGTGAAAGATTCTGCTCCCACTTAATCAGGCGCTGAAATTAAAAAAGTTAAATTTATCCTTCAATAATAATCCTGGAGGTAAAATGTGTTTGAGACATAAACTGCAGAGAATCCTCTTCACAGTTTCAAAGTGCTGCTAAATGCATTTATTGGAGCCGAGCCAGTAAAATATGGCAGCCTTTCTGTTTATGGCACCTTGAAAACTGCCCACACACACACACACACACACACACACACACACACACACACACACACACACAGAGTCTGTGCTGTGACAGCCCTNATTTGATATACAGTGAAATGGGGCTAACGGTGTTTCCACGGTGTAAATGATCATTTGTGACGTTTGCTTTGACTTCATGATCCAATCATTTGATCCAAAGGCTGAACCAGTGTTTGCTAAAATCAGAGTATTTATATTCAGAAATAAGGTACGGCTCCATCCAACCAGCCCTGTCTCTCTATTTTGATATTAAACCCAGAAATTCTCCTGATCCAGCACATATCAGCAGCAGCAGCACAAGTAGGGGAGAGTGGGGAGAGACCAGACGCCCCCGTATCCAGGCAACGGGACGGTGTTTTTATAATATAATAACACGAGCAGCCTACGTTTTACTGTTCCTGTTATTAAGAGAAGCCAATGTAAAGTTTTAATCCAAGAAAAATATCCCAAACAAACATATTTACATCATTTATTTTTATTTTTATTTTTTATTTTTTGCTTATGCTGCTCATGACATCATCAAAGTCGGCATGTTTCCTCCTCACATCCCTGATTTTTTTTTTTTTTTACCTCACATCAGTGTTTAAGAAGTACAATAATGTCACAATTATTCATTCGTGGAAAAAGTTAAATTTTCTTCAAACCTTCACTGAACAAAGCTCACATGTTAGAAAAACGGGAAAACTAGAAAAAACGTTCCCAGCTCAATTTTTATATATTTCATGAATTTTTTTATCAATTACTTCCTGATTTTTTCACTAATTTTAGAGCCTAAAGTCAAAATTATGAAGAAAAAGTCAAAATTATGAAGAAAAAAGTCAAAATTTTTATGAAAGAAGTCAATTCTTTGAGACAAAAAGGTCAAAATTATGACGTTTTACTGTCTTTAATTTTGAATACTCAAATTTTTAAGAAAAAAGGTCAAAATTTTGAGGTAAAAAGAGACAAAACTTTAAATTTTGAGATTAAAAAAAGCCTAGTTACAGATTAAAAGCCAAATTTTCCCAGAAGTACAAAAATTATGAGCAAAAAAGTCAAAATGTTGAGATTCAAAGTTGAAAAGATATAAGAGAAATTTTTGAGGAAATGATGTCAAACTTGTAAGGAAATAAGTCAAATTTTAAAGAAAAAGTCAATTTTTTTCTTAAAATAATCAAATGTGTCTGCAAGTACTCAATATTTTCAAAATAAAAGTCAAAATTTTGAGAAAATATATTTTTCACATAAAACCCCAAATGAGTTGAGATGAAAAACTTAAATTTTTGACATAAAAAGTTCACATTTTGACCTTTTATTGAAAAATTTTGTCTTCAATTGGCCCAGAAAAACCTTAACAAATCCAGTTATCCATTTTTATTCTTTTACCTGGCTGAAATAAGCTTCTTTTTAGGTTATTTTACCATAGAAAATCTTTTTTTTTTTTTTTTGCTCTCCAGCTTTAATAACTATAACAAAAATTATGAGCAAAAAAGTCAAAATGTAGAGATTCAAATATGAAAAGATGAAAGATTAAAAAGGCAAATTTTTTTAGGAAATGTCAAAATAGTAGAGAAAGAAGTCAAATTTGAAAGAAAAAAGTCTTTTTTTTTTCTTTAAAAAAAGTTAAAAGTGTCAGAAAGTACTCAATATTTTCAAAATAAAAGTCAAAATTTTGAGGAAACGTGAAATTTTCTAAAAATAATCAATAATTTGAGATGAAAATTTTTAATTTTTGAGATTAAAAGTTCTCATTTTGACTTTTTATCTAAATATTTTGACTTGAAATGGCCACAAAAAAATCTCAACAAATCCAGTCGTCTATTCTTATGATTTTAACTGGGAGAAATGAGCTCGTTTTTTAAGGTAATCCTTACAAAAACTAAAAAACAAGTTTTATTTTTTTGTTTTTAGCTTTAATAACTGTAACATTGAAGCAAATTTATCCAGGTCTTAAAATATTTTTGACACGTTGATGATTTTCCGGGAAAATTCAACCATTTAGATAAAAGCTAAACCTGATTTGTAACCGCTAAATTTTCCTTTATTATGATTTAATATGATGCTCAAGTTGAAAATGTAAAAAGTAAAATTGTCAGTTTTTCTCCCACGTGGATCAACTTCCACCTTAAAGAGGGGCAACTTTTATTTTTCATGGACTTTAATTTAATTTCTCCTGACAGAAAAACTCCTGAAGATGTTTTATTTTGCGTCCCGTTGCCTGAGAACATGAGGAGTAAAACTCTTCGCTCTCCTCTTCTCTCTGTGGTCACCGTGATATGAAGTTGCCTTAAGACGCCACTTTAACTAAATTTACGGAGCGTGACGACTCTCACAGGTGTCGGGTTTCCCTCCAGCGTCTCTTTCTTCATTTTAAAGCATAATTTTGTAACGGTAACCAGGGTCAAAGTTATGCAATAATAAGAATAAATAGTGCCTCATATTGCAAAACTTGTAATATCAGATTCAGATTTCCACCTGTGTGCTCAAATTAATACAATTCAAATGGGAAACCATGATTTTTTTNAGAAAGCACAGGTGTTCCTCCTCCTTTTCTTGGGTTCAAACGTTTCTTTTCTTCAGGAGTTGTTTGGGTATCAGTCAGTGTTTTTGCCTTTTCTCTGTATTTTTCATGGAGCTGTGAAATTTAAACTAAGTTCAAACATATACATGTATATCAATATGAATGGAGGCATGAAGGTTAATAAAGTTGCATTTTGTATGTAAGACGCCGGCGTTTGGACTCTGTCTCTGAGCAACGGCGAAGGTGGCGGAAAATTAAAGTGAAAATTTTACTCTGTTAAAAAATGTTTTGCTCTGTTAAGTTAAGATTTTGAGATAAAAGTCAAATTTTTGAGGTAAAAGTCAAAAAGATATGAGAAAACTATGTCCAAAAAGTCAAAGGAGACAACGTTTTCAGAAACAAAGTCAAAATTTCTTTTAAAAATAAGCCAAAGTCATGAGAAACATGTCGATATTTTAAGAAAAAAAAGTCAATTTTTGTAGGCAGTATTGTATGGAGCCCCTAAAGGGACAAGAAATGGTAAGAAAAAAAATTACTTTCACGTGCACACCTGAAACTTTCACGTGCTCAAATGATAACTTTTAATCTCATATTTTTTTCATTATGTATCTTACAAATAGAATTTTTTTTTCTCATAACTTTAACCTGTTTTTTGCCAAAAATTTGACTGTTTCTTAAAACACCTGAAAATTTCACGTGCTCACTAGAAACTTTTACGTGCTCACCTGAAACTGAGCACATAAAAGTTTCAAGTGCGCACGTGAAATTATTATTATTTTTTTTAAATCTTTTCTTGTCCCTGTAGGGGCTCCATAGTGTTGTCACAATTTTAAGAAACAGTCAAATTTTTGGCAAAAAAATAGGTTAAAATTATGAGTAAAAAAATTCTATTTGTAAGATACATAATGAAAAAAATATATGAGATTAAAAGTTATCACTTTGACCTAAGTCAAAACTTGAAGAAATTTATGTAAAAAAACAAAGTAACAGGGAAAAAAGTGAACAGTTTCAGAATAGTAATCAAAATTTTTCTTACAAATGAGTCATAATTATGAGAATTATGACCAGCCAAAGAAGAAGTCAACATTTTGAGTTGATATTGTCAAGATTTTATGAGAAAAAAGTCAAATTTTTGAGTCAAAAAGACAAAAAGTCAGTTTCTTGGAGGTGATATTGTCATAATTACAAGTAACGGTCAAAAAAAAAAAAGTGAAGCCACATTTTCTTCGTCCTTTTTAAAGATAAAACATGAAACTTTTTCAGCATTTCTGAGATTTTAGGTGTTTTTTTTAATGTGAATTTGTGAAAACGTGTGAAAGCTGTGGAACATGAAAAACTTTCCTTCTTCACTTTGACTTTTCAACATTTAACTTTACACGAATCAAACCAGTAAAACAGGAGTGAGAGTGTTTGGATCAAACTGTGGCTCCAACAGAAAAAGGGCGTGAGCTCAAATAATTATCAGATTTAATTATAAGATAATCACAACGTTTCAAGAAAAACCACGACAACAACAACGAGCTTCAGATCAACAGGATTAAACTCAGAGAGAAGAAAAAACTCTGTTTGTCTTCATTTAAGGTCCAGGAAATTTATTCTGTATTATTTTCTGAAGTTTTAAAGTTTAAAGGATGGATTATTAATATAAGCCAGATATTCTAAAAATATTAGAAAGAGGTCGGTAATTAAAGATAAAAAACTCAGTTTTTACAGGTGATATTGTCAAAGTTTTGAGAAAAAGTCAAGTTTTTAAGTTTTTAAGAAAGGCTAAATTTTATGGAATGAAGTAAAAAAAAAAATTGAACGAAATAAAAAGTCAAAACTTTGAGATAAAAAATTCCAAAATGTAAGAAAAAAAATTGACATTATTTTTTCTTTTTTTATTTATTAAAATAATAATTTGACATTAAAAGTCGAATCTGAGAGTAAAATAGCTGATATTGTACAAATTTTGAGAAAAAAGTCAAAATTCCGAGATAAAAAGTTGAAGTTTTGAACTAAAACGTTTTAATTCTGAAAATAAAAAAGCAAAGTTATGAGTCAAAAAAATACTTTTAATTAACCATCAAAATTTTGATCAAAATTTCACCAAATAAAATTCTAAATTACAACACTTGGATCAGGAAACTTCATAAATATTCTTGTGTTTGAACTTGCATTACCTATAATATCAATAATAGACTTTATTTGTGCTTTAATTTACTATAAAACACAAAAATCCAAGTGTTTAAATTCTGAAAAGACAGAAATTTCCTCTGAATTTTTCTGAATCTCATGTTTTAAACCAAAATAAAACATTAAACAGGTCGAATCAGAGTTTGATATTTAACACAAACTTTTATTTACACGTTGAGCATCACATGACTTAAAGTACATCTGATAATTTTTCTGTCTGACATAAAATAAAAAAAACATCCTTAATGTCAGAAAATGATGTTTGTAAATCATTTAACCTCCTGAAAATAAAAATAAAAATCTCTGCAATCAAAAAAAAAAAAGCTTGAGGTCAATTTTTTACATTGAGAAACAGTCAAATTTACTGAAAACATGTCAAAAAATTTGACATAAAAAGTCAATATTTTGAGATAAAAAGCAAGGTAATGAGTAATAAACTCAAATTTCCACAATATAGGTTTAAGTTATGAGAAAAAAGTCAATTTTTTTAGATGCAAAATCAAAAAAATATGGGATTAAAAGTCGTTATCTTGACCTGAGTCGAACGTGAGAAGATGTCAAAAAAAAGTGAACATTTCCAGAAAAGTTATCAAGTTTTTTCTTCAAAATGAGTCAAAATTATGAGAAAAAGTCATTGTTTGAGAAAAAAAAGTCAACATTTTGAGGTGATATTGTCAAAATTATATGAAAAAGTCAAATTTTTGAGGTACACAGTCAAAAAAGATATGAGAAAATTACGTCCAAATAGTCAGTTTGATATTTAACACAAACTTTTATTTACACTTTTAGCGTCACATGAATTTTTCTGTCTGACATAAAATAAAAAAAACATCCTTTATGTCAATATATGATGTTTGTAAATCATTAAACCTCCTGAAAATAAAAATAAAAATCTCTGCAATCAAAACAACAAAAGCTTGAATCTCTGTACAGCTAAAAAAAAACATCCATGATGATAAAAAACATATTTACACAGCGTAAGAAAGGATATTTAAAAATGCACCTGACTGAAGAAAGGAGGGAAAGAAGCAGGTTTGTCCAAAGATGTTCGGAGCGTTTTTGGCAGCGAAGAGAAAACCTGATAAAAGAGTTTTTCCTGAATCAAAGACGCGTTTAAAGGCACTTCAGAAAGAGTCTGGATCCTGGTCAAAGCCTCCGGAAGCTTCCACAGATGTTCCTCTGGCAGGTGCTCAGTCTGAGAACATGTCACTTTGAAAACACGCTCAAAGACAAAGATTCACTAATCTGATGCTGTAATCCCGTTAAAAAGCTCTTTCATGAGCAGGAACATCCTCAAAAAGAAGCAAAGTCGACGCGGACGTCAACACTTTCCCACAAACCGACCGACGAAGTGAAGAAGCTGCTGCTGAGGAGGGAAAAGGTCGACGCTCCGGTCAAACCTTCGCTTTGAAAACTTCTTTATTGCTGTTCGACAACTAAAACATTCATCCAGGAAAATAAATTAAAGCTCCATAAATAATTTTATAAAACACCTTTAGGATCAAAACCTGCACCTGAATAAAAAAAGAGAGACGAGGAAACATTCAAAGTCGAATCAACTCAAACCTGAAAAAACTGGAATCTGAGTAAATTATTATTTCTTAGTTTTAGTGAAAATTATCTGATTATTCTTAATTTGAGCCACTTTCACCAGATCAGGTCATAAAAATGTCTTATTTCAAGTTTAAAGACAAAAATGAGGCAAAAAAATCTGCCAATGAAGATGAAAAAAGATTATTTTACAAAGATGTTTATAATTTCAAAGATGTTTTTTCTTCTTATGAGTTGAATGAAGCTCATATCAAGAATATTAAGACAATTTTTACTCAAAATAAGACGTAATAATTTGCTTAGATTCCAGTTTCTGCAGAGTAAAAACCTGAAAAATCCCTGACAGAAAAAACAAACCTGCTCATCATCAGCTGAATGAGAAAATATAAAATATAAAACCAAAACTTTTCTGAGAGGTTTTCTCACAGATTAATTAATAAAAAAATGAGAACTTTAATCTGAAATAAAGATTTCGAAGATTACGTATGAGGCGCCGATTGTAAAGTTTCACACACAACAAACAACAAAAACGTTTTTCCATATTCAGCCCCCCAAAAAAATCACTTTTATTTATGAAATATTAAAAATAAATGTTAAATGTTTTATATAAATGTTACAAATAAATGTCCTGGTCCTAAATATACAGCTACGCTTCTTAACACTTAGTTTGAATTCTTAATATTTATCTAGCTGATAAAAAATATGTAGTAAGGATTTTTCAATACTAAGTAAAGATTTCTAAATATTTATCTTAGATTTCTAAATATTTGTCTTGGATTTCTAAATATTTAGTCATGATTCCCCAATATTTGCTAAGATTTCTATATTTTTCCTTAACATTTAGAAATATTTGATAACTTTGTTAAAGATTAAAAAAAAAGTTATACTGAATGTAAACTAAATGTTTGTAAAACAAGCTGAACATTTAGAACTAGGACATGCGTTTCTAATATTTATATATATCATAAAACATTTAGAGAAAACATTTAACATTTTTATATAATATTTGACAAATATATTTCACAAATATTTCTCTAAATCTGAATAAAAAGTGATGTTTTAGAGCTAAATCAGGAGAAATGTTGTTGTTTTTAGTTTGTGAAACTTTATAATCGTCGCCTCATGTTAATGAATCTGTGAAATAAACTGATGCACAGAAACAAACAGAGAAATGTTTTTCCTCTCCTCTTTTTTCTCCTCGCTGTTTTTGTGTTTTTCTAACTCTGGTGTCTCTTCACGTGCAGCGCCAGGTGGTCGGAGCGGGAGAAGCAGCGGTGGCAGACGCCGCACTGGAACGGCTTCACGCCCGTGTGTTTCCTGAAATGGCGAGTGAGCTCGTCTGAGCGGGCGAAACGCCACTCACAGCCGTCCCAGGAGCAGTGGTACGGTTTCTCTCCTTCAAACAGAAAAAAGAAAGGAGTCAAACACAGAAAACTCATTTACAAATATGTTAAAATAAGAATGAATCTGTTTCTAATCTCTGACCTTAAACTGACAGAATGATTCTGACCATCAGGAGTAAATGGGACACTTTTTAATTCATTTATTTATTTATTTTTAATGATTTAATGGGTGGTTGGTTGACTTTGCCTTGGTGCAGCTGCAGACGCCGCTCACAGAGAGAGAGAGGTGACGTCTGATTGGCCCAGACGTGGATGCAGCTACAGATATTAAATTATTCTGAGTGAAGTTGTGTCAAATGTAAACAAAAACAGGAAACAATAATTTGCAAATCCTACTTTTTGGACTCCTTTTCTAATGTTTTCTGCAGCTTTTTGACAGTTTTTGCTTCATTCCAATTACTTTGCAAGTTTCTCCAATTTTTTTCTAATATTTGACTGGATTTCACTGTTTCTTTTTAACCATTTTCCCACTTTAAACTAGAGCTGAACGGTTTTAGAAAAAGATCTTATTGTGATTTTTCTGGCAGATTCAGTGATTTCAATTCGATTCATGATTTTCTTTAAATCAAACTTCAGTGAAGTTTTCACAATTTACAGTAACATTTACAAACTTGACAGAAAATTACATCAAACTCTTGAAAATCAAAAGCTTTTACTCTAATGTGAGGATGAAAATAAAAACTGAAGGTAAGAATTGTTTCTGACTTAGAGATAAAAGGTCAATATTTTAATATGAAAAGTGGAAATTTTTAAGAATTAAGACAAAATTCTGAGACAAAAAGTCAATAACTGTCAAAGTTTAAGAAATCAATTTAACATTATGTGAAAAAAAATCCAAACTTTCTCATTTAAGGTCAAAATTTTAAGACAACTAAAGTCTGAGTTTTGAAATAAAGGCAACGTTTGAGATAAAAAGTTGAAATTTTGGTATAAAAAGTCGAAACTCTATGATTTGAGTCAAAATTATACGAAATAAATACAAAATTAAGAAATAAAAGGTAAAAAAAATAATTAAATAAAAGAAGATTTTTAGATAAATAGTCGAATTTTGACTTATCTTAAATCCCCAAGTCAAACATCTATTCTTGTTATTTCTAAACTGACTTTCTAAATTGTATTTTTAGTTTTAAAAACTGAAGAACAAAAAGAGCTATATTTGACTCTTAACTTTTAAAAATGATGTAGTGCAAAATATTCTTAATTCAAGTTAAATAAAATACAAAACTATTATAACAAAATTCAACAATCCCAAAGGAAAAATGATTTTTCCAACAGTCTCACACTCAAAGACAGGTGTGTGTGAAACAGCTGATATAACAGATCCTGGGTCAGTCAGGAGCAGGAAAAAATCCCGATGTTTGAAATCGTGATTTCGATCTGAAGATGATAAATCGTTCAGCTCTACTACCTGTCTGTCAAAACTACCTGGGTGAACAGACCAATGAGAGGTCACAGAGGCCCCGTAGTCCCGCCCACCCACTCAGAAGCTCCGCCCCCTAATCATCTGTAATGATGATCAGCTGTTAGTCGATGACGAGCGAGAATCAACAGCAGCAGAACAAAACAAGATGAAGAAAAGGTTTAAAAAAAGGAAAAGGTGGATCAGAGAAACTTAGAGACAAGAAAAGAAAAGTGACAAAGGCTGAAAAGAGCAGAAAGGTGATGGAGATGTTTTCTTCAGCGTCACAGGTGGAGCAGGTGGAGGAAGATGAGCAGGTTTGTCTTCATCATGTTGTGAATAAACTTCAGTTTAATAAACAGTTCAGAGCAATTACTGAAACATCTGTGAACCAGATCTACAAGCTTCACTTACATGTTACAGTGTGAAGAGCTAAAGCAGATAGATCTGTTATTTCCACAGTTTCTGATCATTTCTATTCTTCCTATAATAACATTTCTACACTCATCAGAATCAGAAAACTTTATTGATCCCCTCAGGGAAATTGATTTTTTAGTATACAGTTGCTCCCATTCAGTGTTAGAAATATAAGAAAGTACAAGTATAAGCATAAGTGTCTCACTTCTTTTTAAATCTTCTTTTTAATTTTTTTTTTTGCCTTGAATCCCATAATTTGGAAGAATTTCGTATAATTTAGACTTAAATCTTAGAGTTTTGACTTTTTATATCAGAATGTCAACTTTTTATCTCAACCACTGCCTTTATTTCCAAACTTAGACTTTAGTCATCTTAACATTTTGACCTGAAATGAGAAAGTTTGGACTTTTTTCCACATAATATTAAATTGATTTCTTAAACTCTGACAGTTATTGACTTTTTGATTTTATTTCTTAAAATTTTCACTTTTCATATTAAAATATGGACCTTTTATCTTACCATCAGTAGTAAAAGCTTTTGATGTTTCAATGGTTTGATGTAATTTTCTGTCAAGTTTATAAATGTTACTGTAAATTGTGAAAACTTCACTAAAGTTTGATTTAAAGAAAAAATCGTGAATCTAATTGAAATCGCTGTATCTGCCAGAAAAATTGCAATTAGATCTTTTTCTGAAAGTGTCTCACCCAAAAATTGAAATCTAAGCATAAAAATGTAAAATAAAATACAATAATATCTAGAACAGAATGTTAAGTATGTATAGTCTATTTAAAATGTGTGGTATGTACATGATGAGATAGGTGTGGAATATTGCACAAATACTGACATAATTATGGGTAATGATTGCACTCGTGACTATTTGTTCATTTTATTGTTGCTTGAATAACCAGTTAAACTGTTTAAAGCCTCAAAATCCACCACAGTTCAATTTTTCTAATTTTATTCTAAGGATGTAGAAACTGAAATAATGTGGATTTCAGCAGCTTTATCTTTTATTTTTAGTCCGTGTTTGTGGTTTATTGTCCTTTCAACGCTTTAACATTATGGAGTTAAAATTAATAAAACTCTGATAAATTTCATTTTGATAAAACATCAAATAAACTAAACAAAAAAATGAAACCGTGTTAGTTTGTTGTGGAGCTGACAGGCCTCCCTCATAAATCACGTCCTGTCTTTTTTTCTGCCGCCTTCGTCGCCGCCGTCATGGAGCTGCAGGGTTTATGTGATTAGACAGCGTGATGCGTTCAGGGTCTGTCCGCTCACAGAATGTGTTTTTATGCCAAGAGTATTTTCTGCCCGGCAACAGCGACACGTTCACCCCCCCAGAAATAAATAAAAGCCGCAGAGTTTTTACCTGTGTGGGTGCGAGCGTGAGCCTTCAGGTGAGACGACTTAGTGTAGACTTTCTTACAACCTGAGGAGGGAAAATAAAACTTTAACAATATATAAATTAGATTAAATAGTGAGAAGTCCTGTTGCATTAATCTAATGTCAGACAGTTTAACATTTCTATAACCTTAGATGTGTCAAAATATCAGCTTCAGTTTTTACAGCAGATGTTTTCTGTTCAACCAAAGAGACAAACTGTTAAAAACTACCTTTACAAAAGAAACTATACAAGTGGAGAAAAGAGGAAAAAACAGCAAAGAGGAGCAATAAAACTTAAATTGAGGTAATAAAAATTGGCAAAAAAGCAACAAAATTGACATTTAAATTAAGACAAAACCTGGAAATACTCCAAAAGTAGCAAAAAACAACAAAAAGTGACTGAAATTGCAAAAAAAAAGAACATTTTGGAGGAAACTTTAACGAAAAATGGTAAAGAGGTTGGGTTTTCACATAGAAAATAGTAAGTTTCTTGCAAAAAATGGTCCAAAGTGGAAAAAAATGGGCAAAAACAACAAAAATTGTCAAGAAAATTGTGAATGAACCTTGAAAATAGAGAGGGTATAAAAAAACATGGTACAACAGTCGGGAAAAGAAGTGAAAAGTGACTAAAATCGACAAAAAGCAACAAAAAATAGCAAAAATCTGTTGGAGGAAACTTTAAAATATTCAGAAAGTGGCAAAAATGGAATAAATGGTAAAAGATTACAAAACTGGCAAGAGAGTAGGGATTAAACTTGGAAAATAATCAGTTTGTTACAAAAAAAAAGGTCCAAAAGTGTCAGAAATGAGTAAAAAGTGTCAAAAATGGGCAAAACTGTTGGAGGAACTTAGCACAAAATTGTGAAAAAAATTACAAAAAACAGTTAACAGTAAAAATGGTCAGATTTCATAAAAATGGCAAGGAAGTTGGGTTTCCCTTTTCTTTTCTTTTCTTTTTTTTTTTTTTTTTGGGCAAAAAATGGTCTAAAAGTGGCAAAAATGGACAATAAAAATGGCAAGAAAATTGAGAAGACCTGGAAAATAGTGAGAAGGTCTAAAAAAAATATTCCAAAAGTGGCAAAAAAGAAAGTAAAAGTGGTTAAAATGTTAATACTCAGTAGGAAAAAAATGGTCCAAAAGTGGTGAAAAAAGACAGAAAAGAGACTGAAATGGAAATAAAATTTGAAGAAAACTTGGAGGAAAATCAGAAAGTGGCAAAATTGTGAAAAAATAGTATCATAAAGAAATAAAAAGATATAAAAAAGCCCTTAAGTAAATGAAAAATGGCAAGAAAATTGGGATAAAATTTGGGTAAAAGTCAGATTGTTGTTAAAAAGGTCCAGAGTGTCAGAAGGGGAAAAACAACAAAAATTGGCAAGAAAAAAAATGGGATTCTACTTTGAAAATAGTTGCAAAAAATGTTCCAAAAGTGTAAAAAAAAGTTAAAAATGTTTAAATGTGTAAAAATCAGTCCCAGTTGTAGTGGTAGTGGGTTGTTGTTGTTGTGCTGTAATTAATGTAACTGTTCATGTTCTACAATGAGTTTGTTTAAAAACAGAAAAGATGGAAACTAGAAATAATCACACAAAAAATAGCAATCAGATTATTTTGCAAACCACTCAGCCCAAGTTTAAGACATAAAAATGACAAAAATTGTCCAAAATCAGCAAAAATTGGGGAAAAACTTGAGAAATTCTCAGTTGCAAAAAAGGTCCAAGAGTGGTGAAAAAAGAATGAAAAGTGACTAAAATGGCCAAAAAGCAACAAAATTAGCAAGAAAATTCTGAGTAAACTTGTAAAATAGTCAGAAAGTAGCAAAAATGAGGAAAAAAGTATATTTAAATAAGCAGTAAGAAGAGATGAAAGTGAACATAGTCAAGGAAAAATGGTACAAAATTTTTTGGATAATAGTTTGTGGCAAAAATGGTCCAAAAGTGGCAAAAGTGAAAAGTGGAAAAAACTGGCGAAAACAACAACAACAACATAAAATGGGATACAACCTGGAAAAAAAGAGTAGTTTCTTTCAAAAAATGTTCCAAAAGTGTAAAAAAAAGAAGGTAAAAGTGTTTAAATGTGTAAAAATCAGTCCCAGTTGTAGTGGTAGTGAGTTGTTGTTGTTGTGCTGTAATTAATGAAACTGTTCATGTTCAAAATGAGTTTGGTTAAAAACAGAAAAGATAGAAAATAGAAATAATAACACAGAAAAATCAGAATATAGAAAATAATAATCTCAGTTGGATTATTTTTGTAAATAGCCCTAAAATCTGTCAGACTCACCTGGGACGTCACAGTGATGGATCCTGCGTCGCTCTAAGTCTGGATTATGTCTCCTGTAGTTTTTTCCTGGACTCTGGACCAGATCAGGGGACTGGGGTCCAGGTCCTGGAGTCTGGACCAGGGTCAGGTTTGAGGGACCTAACCCCCCATGAGGACTCTGGTCCTGGCCTCCAGCTCCTCTGGACGTCTGTGCTGGATCCAGGGGGGTCTGGAAGGTCAACTTGGAGGCGACGCTGGCTTCGTAGGAGGGGGGCGGGGACNAGAACGGACACGACAGACAGACAAACAACGGACTTTACAGGAGAAATTTCACCACTTGGAATAATTTGATGAAACAACACTTTTGATATGTTTGAACTCTGGATTCCTCTGGTGGAAAGGAGAGTGAATATTCAGGGTACGGGCGTCAGGATGTGACGTAATGACCCCAAACAGGTCGGACGTCCACGTTGTTGTGAGTGATTCTTTCACTAATTACGTTTTGTTGCTGAAGAAAACTGTGAAACAAACTTAGAGACTGAAATGTTGATTTTTTTGACGAAGGCGTTACTGTTTATACTTTGATGACATCATACGAATGGTGGACAGGTCGTGGACGACTTGGTGGAGTGAAAGCGGTTAATTGAGCGTAGAAATCTGTCCCCTTTCTGAACACGGCGCTGAAAGCTGCTGAACATCTGTCCCAGCTCTGGAGAATCATATGGAAGAATGCATTATGGGCCTTGTTTGAATATTCCCTTAGATTTGGAATAATCAGGCAGCTATTCAGCAGCGAGATGGCCACGCACAGATGCCAAAGCACAGCTGAGGGGAGCGAGACGCCGGAGTAATGCTGCACACACACACACACACACACACNAAAAATGGAGCAGGTTGTAATCTGACTGAAACTGTACTCGAGACAAACTCACTGACAGTTATTGTCCAGACGTGTAAACCACACGGCTCCAACAGAGACGTCTTTGTGTGCAGCAGGTTCAACGCCGGGCCCTCGGACTTCCTCGGCTTCCATTTCCAGAGAAACGCTGGTTTCTCAGCTGTCACGCTGTTATTTTCCAGCCTCCTGCTAAAGACAAACTGAATCTCTGCTTCATTCGTCAAACCTCTCCCGGATTTTTAATGTGGGCCTATTAATTGAGCGTAGAAATCTGTCCCCTTTCTGAACACGGCGCTGAAAGCTGCTGAACATCTGTCCCAGCTCTGGAGAATCATATGGAAGAATGCATTATGGGCCTTGTTTGAATATTCCCTTAGATTTGGAATAATCAGGCAGCTATTCAGCAGCGAGATGGCCACGCACAGATGCCAAAGCACAGCTGAGGGGAGCGA
>RPOG01005866.1:0-24840 GCA_008086565.1 Thalassoma bifasciatum
TCTGCCTGTTGTTTCTCTGCCTGTTGTTTCTCTGCCTGTTGTTTCTCTGCCTGTTGTTTCTCTGCCTGTTGTTTCTCTGCCTGTTGTTTCTCTGCCTGTTGTTTCTCTGCCTGTTGTTTCTCTGCCTGTTGTTTCTCTGCCTGTTGTTTCTCTGCCTGTTGTTTCTCTGCCTGTTGTTTCTCTGCCTGTTGTTTCTCTGACTGTTGTTTCCTCTGTGCTGTATTGTCGGTGTAACCCCAGCAGCTCGTGTGTCTGAGTTTATGATTTAATTTACGAGCGAATCAGCAGCAGGAGCCAAAACTCAGAGATCAGTTACATCAGAGTCAGACGCTGATGAAAGATGGAAATAGATGTGACGGTGGGCGTGGCCTCCTCACACAGTGACCCATCAAACGCCGCTCTGCTAAAAATAACCACGTTTGGCATTCACAGCGCTGCGTGTGTGTGTGTGTGTGTGTGTGTGTGTGTGTGTGTGTNCTGTTGTTTCTCTGACTGTTGTTTCTCTGCCTGTTGTTTCTCTGCCTGTTGTTTCTCTGACTGTTGTTTCCTCTGTGCTGTATTGTCGGTGTAACCCCAGCAGCTCGTGTGTCTGAGTTTATGATTTAATTTACGAGCGAATCAGCAGCAGGAGCCAAAACTCAGAGATCAGTTACATCAGAGTCAGACGCTGATGAAAGATGGAAATAGATGTGACGGTGGGCGTGGCCTCCTCACACAGTGACCCATCAAACGCCGCTCTGCTAAAAATAACCACGTTTGGCATTCACAGCGCTGCGTGTGTGTGTGTGTGTGTGTGTGTGTGTGTGTGTGTGTTTGGACCTAACACAGGTTTAGATAACAGCAGGAGGAGGTTTCTGATGAACTCCAGCACAAACACCTGTTACCAAACAAACAAACAGAAACGTTTGAGCGTGTGAACGTTGGAGCAGCTGTTCATCACCAGAAACTGATTTGATTTCATCAGAGAGAAACTTCGTTAATCAGTTTGTCCCTGAGCTCGTTCTGACAACAACAGACTCTGATTATCACAGAGAGAAAACTCAAACCTGTGGATCTTTAATCACTGATGATGAAAAACCTTCACAGTTTGAGCCTCAGGATCCAGAAATATAAACCATGTTTTTCTCTTTGAGAGTTTATATTTTCATCCAACAACACATGAGGGAGGAGTTTTAATCTGAGGAGGAATAAAGAACTTAATTCAACTCAATAATTCAACATATTTAATCTGTTATTATCAACATGTGCTGAACAAGTCAAGTTCAGATTTAATGTTCGTGTTCAGTTTAGGAAAGTGACTTTTTCATTCTCAGCAAAGAAAAAACTTTGATTCTGCTTCAAGACTTTAACATTTTCAATCAATTAATGTAAATATTTCTCAAACTGATTCACTCCACATGTTGACTTAATGTTATTTTGTTGTTTTATAGTGAAGGATGGTCAGCTGTGTCTTTATCCACTTCACTGAATCTGCACCAAATTTCCACAAAACCTTCATCAAATTTCCACCAGATTTTCATTAAAATTTCAACCAAACTTTCACCAAATTTCCCTGAACTTTTACCTTATTTCCAAAAAACCTTTTACCAAATTTCCACCAAATCTTCACCAAATTTCTACCATATTTCCACCCAGGTCCCATCTCCTCTCCTGATTGGTCCGTCACTGATTGTTGTCTCTCGTGGTGTAAACTCGCCGCTCAGCTGTTTGGACGCGTTGATGCGAGTGAGGGCAGACGGTCACATGACTCTGAGGGAAGTAGTTCAGAGGTGAAGGTCAGCGAGTCACAGAGCGGCTGTGGGCGAGACGCCACCGCCACCGCTAACGCCACTGAGTGATTGAGGGAGTGAACAGGCACACACACACACACACACACACACACACACACAGACACACACGCGTAATAAATAAATGGTTAAAGCTCAGATGGAGGGTTTCTCTCAGGCTTTCACCTGATTGGTCGGGCAGGTAATGAAACTCCTCGGTTACATGTCAATGATCCACGCCGCCTTGAATCAAACGCCGCCGTAAATCAGAGACATGATTCAGTGGCGTCCTCCAGGATTCG
Organism: Thalassoma bifasciatum; assembly: GCA_008086565.1. Classification (NCBI taxonomy): domain Eukaryota; kingdom Metazoa; phylum Chordata; class Actinopteri; order Labriformes; family Labridae; genus Thalassoma; species Thalassoma bifasciatum. The sequence continues at coordinate 2,069 of RPOG01005866.1, forward strand.
CCGTTTACTGTGAGAGACGTAAAGAGATTCATGTTTAGGAGCCGCTCTGGAAATAACACAGACTCAGGTCGACTACGAGGAAAAAAAAAATAAACCTGAAATTTCACCGGTTTCTCACTTTATCTCAGAGAGTTTGAGCTGGTGTTTTACCAGCTTTCTTTACCTGCTACTTTACCTGGAATTTTAATGGTATTTCCTTGGTATTTTACTTGGTATTTAACCTGGTATTTTCCTGGTAATTTACCTGATATTTTCCTGTTTTCTTTTACCTGGTATTTTACCTAGTGTTTTCCTGTTATTTTCCTGGTATTTAACCTGGTATTTTCCTGATATTTTCCTGGTATTTAACCTGGTATTTCCTGTTATTTTCCTGGTATTTAGCCTTATATTTTCCTGTTATTTTCCTGGTATTTAGCCTTATATTTTCCTGGTATTTAGCCTTATATTTTCCTGGTATTTTACCTGGTGTTTTCCTGATATTTTCCTGGTATTTTACCTGGTATTTCCTGTTTTTTTCTGGTATTTAACCTGGTATTTTCCTTGAATTTAACCTGCTATATTCCTGGTATTTCCTGTTGTTTTCCTGGTATTTAGCCTTATATTTTCCTGGTATTTTACCTGGTGTTTTCCTGATATTTTCCTGGTATTTTACCTGGTATTTCCTGTTTATTTTACCTGATATTTCACCCAGTATTTTCCTGTTATATTCCTGTTATTTCTGAGATTTAACCTGATATTTCACCTTGTATTTTCCTGTTATTTTCCTGGTATTTATCTGATATTTTGCCTGATATTTTTCTGGTATTTTCCTAGTAATTTACCTGGTATTTTCCTGGTATTTTACCTGGTGTTTAACCTGGTATTTCCTGAGCCTCCTGAGGTCAACTTGGCCGTGGCCTGTGGGCGGGGCTTAGCTGTTTGGCGTGTTTTCTGTTGGGTGTTATTTAAAGGTGGGGGCTGTTTTTTTTTTTAAGGTGGGGGCTGGTTTTTAAAGGTGGGGGCTGTTTTTTAAAGGTGNCCCCTCCCTGACCCCCCCCCAGCATTATTGAGATGTCAGCTCAGACGCTGTGGATGCTGCTCAGACTCTCGTCCTCTCAGTTTTCAGCTCTGATTGTTTCTGCAAATCTGAAAACTTTAATGTCCTTGTTCTATCTTTATACCTTTGATTCAATATTTAAAATTTCATATTTGACTTTATACTTGTGTGAAAGGTCTTTTAATTTTGACTTTTTAAAATCTCTTTCCTCTGAACATTTTAATCTATTATTATGTATTTTTATCAAATAAATGTGACATTCAGTCCAAACTTCTGACTCTTTATCTTTGGAGCCTTTGTTTCATTATTTCAAATTCAGATCTCTTTATTTTGACTTTTTATCTTTAATCTGAAATTCTTCATTTCTTCATTTGTCTTTAAATCCAAACTTGTGACTTTTTGGACCAGAATCATTAACACATACTTAAGTCTTTTTGTATTTTATATCAAACTTATATCACTGATAAACAAAGTTCATGTTCAGAGTTTGGTTCTGATCTGAAACAGAAGAATAAAAACTTCACTCTGACAAAAGTTCAGGGTCTGAGGACGTTAAAGTGAAGGTCGTTATCCTTGACTTTGCTGTTGGCGTTCTGATGGCGTTCTGATGGCGTTCTGTTGGCGCTCTGATGGCGTTCTGATGGCGTTCTGTTGGCGCTCTGATGGCGTTCTGTTGGCGCTCTGATGGCGTTCTGTTGGCGTTCTGTTGGCGCTCTGATGGCGTTCTGTTGGCGTTCTGTTGGCGCTCTGATGGCGCTCTGATGGCGTTCTGTTGGCGTCCTGATGGCGTCCTGATGGCGTTCTGTTGGCGTTCTGTTGGCGCTCTGTTGGCGTTCTGATTGCGTTCTGTGGTCTGTAAGTATCAAATGTAGTAAGATGAGAAGAGCACATGGGGGGGTCGGGGTTTGGGGGTCTGGGGTGGGGGGGGCAGCAGCTTGGCACACTTTTTTGGTATCTCAGAAATGTTGGCGTCTTCTTCTGAGGCGGCGGCGAGCAAACATGGCAGCCTGATGAATGATGGCGACTCTTCTTTATCTCTGTGTATCACACGAGCGGCGGTGACGAGAATAAATCTACAACTTTATTCTCATGACTCAGGACTTTTTTCGTATAAACCTGTGACCTCATTCTTGTCAATCCACAACTTTATTCTACAGATTTTTCTCGTAGATTAACGTCTCTACTTTCTTAATTTTACAACTTTATCCTTGTAAATTTATGACTTTATTCTCAAAACTTTATTTGTATATTTTGAGATTAGTCTTGAAAACATTTTTTTTTTTTACCAGTGAGGCGCTTATCCTCCACCATAAAAAACAATAAGTAAAAAGTTTAAGATGCTGATTCTGTCAGAGAAACGTTGAAGGTAAAATAAAATAAAAAGTGTTTTAACCTTTAAAATCAGCTTAAAGCTCCTGTGAAAGATCATTGATAATAAAAAAGTATCTTTAAAGAGAACAGAGTTTGTCGCTCTGATTTCTTGGAGCAGGTTTTTCCAGGAGCTGTGACAGAAAAAGGTCGAAGGTCACTGTGGTCCTCAGCCTTGACCTCAGGTCAGCGAGCGAAGCTTCAGGAACAAAGGTCACGACAGGTCACGACCGGACACGTGTGGTCAGAGTTTAGTTTCTGTCACACCAGGAACTTTGGAGAGGACAGACTCTTACTGTTACTTTAAGAGTTAAAAAACTTCCTTTTCCTTATCGTCACTGAGAATCTGACCGACAACCTCAGACACAGGAGTGACGTCGTCATGGAGACGGGAAACTGTGTCTGAGCGGGTTGTTAACGGCAGCTGCACACAAACGTTTCTGTTTAAAGCTGTTAATGAAACTTCAAACATCGTCGGACAAACAATTCAGGATCCTGGGGATGTTTTCAACTTCTGAGAGAAACATATACACTGATGACACAACCGTAAACATGACAACAACACACAACAACACTACAACACACACAACACACACAACAACACTCGACAACAACACAACAACACACACAACAACAACACACGACAACAACACACGACAACAACACACACACACACACAACAACAACACACGACAACAACACACGACAACAACACACAACAACACACAACAACAACACACGACAGCACATGACAACAACACAAAACAACACACAACAACAACACACACACCACAAACAGAAAGCAGAGCAGGATCCAGGTTTATGTTCAGACTAATAAACAGAGTTTAGCGTCTTAATTAAACCTGGAGCTGGTAAAACAATCACAGACGTTTTGAGCTGAAAGTTTTTGAGAAGAGAAACTTTCTGAGTTTATTATGAAACAAACTAAAAGTGAAGTTCAGCTCAGGGTGAAACTGTCTGAATAAAAACCTCTAAAACTCATCAGCACTGAGCCTCAAACCCAGAGAACAGTTTTAGTTCTGTTTTTTAGTGACGGTTCCTTCGAGCTCAGACGTGGATTTTATTTCCTCCTCTCTTTGTTTACGTCTGATAAAGAGAAATAAAAAAAGAAGGTGTGGCTTTAAGGTGTGACTGTTTTTGATTCACCGACCTGACTCCACATGTGGGTTCGATCATTAATCTGCAGTTTCTCCTCACTTTGGATTGTTGCAACACTGAGGCAAGAAAACACAAGCAGCTTCTGAGCCCAGGCACCTGGAAACACCTGGAAACACCTGGAAACACCTGAGAACCTGCAAATGGAGGAAGAGGAAGAGGAGCTTCTGTTCCAGGACAAAACTTTATATCGTATCAATATTTTTCTCAGTCTTGATGTGACTGTGGCTTCAGTAAAAACTCAGTTATGAATTTTAGTTCCACATTTTCAAAGTCAGACTCGCAGGAACTGAATATTTTATTGGAAGGACACAAAGTTCTGATCTGAAATTTGATTCTGAGTTTCAAAAACAAGCGAAATATTTATTTAGTCTGAGGTTTTTATAAACATATGTTTGACCCAGTGTCAGTGAAGGTGGAGTTTTTTGTCAAACACGACCTGAACAACACTTCACTCTCAGCTGTTTGTTTTTCCTCTTATTTCTCTGTTTAATCCCCCTTTTTTTTGTGTGTGTGTGTGTGTGTGTGTGTGTGTGTGTGTGTGTCTCCCCAGGAGGTTTCCCGTTGGCTGCTTCAGCTGTCGATCCACGTCGAGCAGAAAATGAGGTTTGTTAAAAAAAAAACAAAAAAAAACTACTTCCTTGATGTTGTTGTTTTTGTGAAATTAATATCTTTAATGTTTATGTTTTGATATTGTTTCGATAAAAATATTATGTTGAGTCTCAGCTGCTGAGTCAGCACAAAGATCTGCAACAAACACAGAAACATTCACAAACTTCTCCAACATTCCTGCTTTTATTTCACTTTACACCAAATATCGTCAGATTATGAAAAACGAAGCAGAAAAACTGAAACGTTTCTGCTCAGAAAATGTTGTTTTAGTGTTTTTCTTTACTCAGTACAGCTGTGAGAACTTTTCTGAGTTTGACTTAAACCTGATCAGACAGTTATGGAAATCATCCTCATTCAGTTTTTCTCCCTAAAACAAATTTGGCGAGGCCCGAGGGCGCCGTTTCAAACCTGTTCCTCCAGGATTCGCTGGAGTTTCCAGGAAGAGAGGAAGTGTTTCCAACTGACAACGACCACAGAAGGAGGACAGCGTCAAAAAAAGACAAAATAAACAAACAAAAAACCCCACTATCCTTCATTTCTGTGAGTGATTGAAAACTTTAACGTGAAAAAAAACAGGAAGGTAACAGTGAATAAATATATAGATGATAAGTTTAATAAACTGAATAAACTGATGATGTTCTGACCCAAAAAAGAGTTTAGTACCAGAGGCTGCAGTTCCTCTAACGTCCACACGAGGCTCAATTTTATCTAAACAAAAATATTTATGTTTAATTTGCTCATTCTTAAACCTGAACCTGGTTTTCCTCCTTTAAACTATAACACCATCACTATCACTGGGTCGAAATTATCAGATAATAAAAAACCTGATAAAAATATTTATTATCAAAATATACTCAAGCAAAACAAAACATTGTGATTTTTTCCATCTTTTCTATAAATCATGAAATAAAACAGGTCTAATTATCAGTCGTGGTGTATGATTCTGCAAAATTTATTACAGATCTGAGTAAAATAAAGAGCCCGTATCAATAACAATACAGATATTTTACATGGAAAAACACTTCGTCAAAGTTAATCAAGAATAACACAAAACAACTAAATCCAATGTTTGTCATCATGAGTGAAAATTTAAAAAAAAATCAGCCAAGAAATAATTGTACTCTTCAATTTTTTTCTGTTTTGTTTCGTTTGAATTTTTATTTTTGAATACACAAATCATACAGAGCTTCCTAATAACTACCAACAGTTTTTATATTATGGTATATAATTGCACATTTTATAGGAAGCTAAATAATATTTCAATCTAAAATAATGTGAAATGATGAGGAAATGACTTATTCGACCCCCTAACCCTCTCACCCCTTTTCTACATATGAATATTATATGTACATATATACATACATATACCTGTACATACTCCTCTGTAATCACCAATACACATATATACTCATATATATACAAAGAGTTAAATATTCTTGGATATCAACAATAATCATATTCCAGCATCAAACGTATTATTTTGATCAAACAGCTCACACATATCAGAAGGTTAACGTGTACAGAAAAATGATATTTAGGAAATCAGTACAATATTGATCATTTTAAGTATTGATCTTATCACACAAGTATTAATTAATACTGATCCACCCAACTCTGATCAGCAGAGGAAAAAGTAAAACTCTGAATAAATGAAAATTATTAAAAAAAATTTCCAACGTAAACATTTTGGATAAATGCATGAAAACTATGATTTTTGTAAAATCAGGGGCGTGGCCAATGACTGCGTCAGGTGTTTTGGCTCCGCCCACTTGAAGGTTTCCAGGTGATTGAAGCGTCTGTGTTTACGGAAACAATCACTGAGACTGTTCATGTTATAGTCGACAGAGAGTCCTCACAGAGATAGAAGAGCCTGCACACACACTTATACACACACACACACACACACACACACATACACAAACACACACACACACACACACTGTATTAAGGTCAGTGCTGTCAGACGTGTCTTTGAGTGACAGGCTGAGCTTTGTTATGACCATCACCTGCCTCAGCCAGTTAACCTTTACTGACCAACACACACACACACACACACACACACACACACACACACACACACACACACACACAGCATGAATCCATGTGCTGCATTGCAGTGCTAACATGACTGTGTCTCAGTGTGTGTGTGTGTTGTTGATGTAAATGTTTGGTTGTTTGCTCTGTTTCAGCTGCTGCAGTTTTACAGAAAAACACTGAAACATCAGAGTAAAAGTTCTGACAGCTTCACTGTTTCTGCTCCGACCGTCTCAGAGACTCTGGACCCGTTTACAGAAACATCACGTCGTGGTCGTGGTCGTGGTCGTGGTCGTCGACCGCTGTGAGTCATGTTCTCGTTGTTCTCAGGTTGATGTCTCTTCCTAATCCGACACAAAAGCGTTTTTCTCTGAACACCACATTCAGCCTTTAGACGCAGTTTTATTTTTAAAAAGAGCATGACTCAGACTTTAGTGAGCAGGAATAAAGCTCAACAAACTGACAACAACCATCCAGCAACCAGCGAATGAAACAGGCTGATAATAGAGAGAGAAGCTGATGACACATCCAGTTACATTTACACAGAAATAAACTCTTCACTCGCTCCTATCACCTTAACTCAGTCCTGTTCCTCAGATTTAAGCAGAAATAAACTCTTCACTCGCTCCTATCACCTTAACTCTGTCCTGTTCCTCAGATTTAAGCAGAAATAAACTCTTCACTCGCTCCTATCACCTTAACTCAGTCCTGTTCCTCAGATTTAAGCAGAAATAAACTCTTCACTCGCTCCTATCACCTTAACTCAGTCCTGTTCCTCAGATTTAAGCAGAAATAAACTCTTCACTCGCTCCTACCACCTTAACTCAGTCCTGGTTTATGTAAAAAACCTCCCTGATGGTCGTGTGCTGTGATTATTCTGGGTGATAAACCCTTTAGCTGCATCCTCTCCTGTCACTGTATCTGCAGCAAAGTGAGTGACAGAAGTTTGACGGTTGCTGGGCAACAGCAGCAGGAAGCTCCAGCTCCTTCAAAACAAAAGCGCAGTGATGTAACGGCGCTTTGTGTCCTCAGAGATCACAGGGTTTTTCTGACGCTGAACGTTGGAGATTATCAGAGAAAGAAGCAGCTTCCACATGGACACGCTTTAAATCTGATCAGGGGGTGAAAGTTGAACTGGTTCCTGTTCAGAGTCGATCAGAAATGTTTTAATTCATGTTCATCTTTATCCTTTATTCTGAACAATTCCCTCATAGATTCTTTACACTGACATCATCTGTTCTGCAACACACAGAAATGTTCATTACTCTCTCACAGAGATTCAGATTCAACATGTTTCACATCTGTTAATGAAGCACAGACCAGAGAGAAAACAGAGATAGCTTCATGCTAACGTCTATGGGGAATTACATTCATATGCTAGTGGTTAGCATACATGGATATAACTTTGGTTTGAAAACTGAATTTCACCTTAATCACAGAAACATGTCACAGTTACTCATTATAAACACATCTGAAAACCAGGAATACTGCAGCGATGCCCTGTCCTGGCAAAAGTTTTCATGTACAGCATTTATAATACTGCAAAGTTTTTTGCATGTTGCTTTAATGATGCAGATTTTTTTTTCCATATGGCATTTAAAGTGCAGCAATTTTTATTACAGAAAACTTTTATACTGCAGCAAAACTTTTTTTAATGTGCCAACAATGCAGCAAATTTTTTACATGTGGCTTTTATAATATGGCAAAATTTTCAACATAACGTGTCAATAATGCAGCAAAAGTTTCACACAAAGCCTAAAAAATGCAGAATTTTTTTTACATGAAGCGTTTATAATTCAGCAAAATTTTGTATAGTTTTAATAATGCTGCAATTTTTTTTACATAACACTTTCATAATGCAGAAACAATTTGTACAGGTTGTGTTGATAATGTGGCAAAAATTTTCACAAGGAGCATTAAAAATGCTGCAAAAGTTTTTACACAAAACATTTTTAATGACATTTTTGACATAGTTTTCAAAATGCAGCAAATTTTTTGACATAGTTTTCAAAATGCACCAATTTTTTAGACAGTTTTTAAAATGCACCAATTTTTTTGACAGTTTTTAAAATGCACCAATTTTTTGACATAGTTTTCAAAATGCACCAATTTTTTGACATAGTTTTCAAAATGCAGCAAATTTTTTGACGGTTTTTAAAATGCACCAATTTTTTGACACAGTTTTTAAAATGCACCAATTTTTTCGACAGTTTTTAAAATGCACCAATTTTTTGACATAGTTTTTTAAAATGCAGCAAATTTTTCGACATAGTTTTTAAAATGCACCAATTTTTTGACATAGTTTTCAAAATGCAGCAAATTTTTTGACGTAGTTTTCAAAATGCACCAATTTTTAGACAGTTTTCAAAATGCAGCAAATTTTTTACATATAGCGTAAATGGCGCAGCAATTTTTTTTTACATGAGGCTGTCATAATTAAGCAAAATTTTTATCATATAGTTTAAATATTTGGCCAAATTTTTTATATGTAGCGTTAATAATGAAGCGTTGATAATGCCACATAATTTTTGATAATGTAATAATAATGCTGCAAGTTTTTTGTAACAAAAAGTGTAAATAATGCGGCAAAATAATTCACAGATAGCGTTTGATAATAAGGCAAAAAAATTTCACATGTAGCGGCAATATTGCTGCAAAGTTTCTCTTACATATAGTGTTAATAATGTGGCAAAAAATTGTGTTTGAGAGCTTAATTACAAAATGACATGAAAACTTATTAGATTATGACATAATTTGGTGTAACAGGGGTTTTTTTTATGTTTTTTTATATTATGGTCCCTCTGATATTACATGCATCATAAAATCCTGACAGATTCACATGTAACTGTTGCCCCCCCCTCTTCTCTGACCCCCCCATAAATATGTGTCCCCCAGCTTTGATCCCTCTTCATGTCTTTAATGTGAGGCTGGTGTGTGTGTGTGTGTGTAAACAGATGCGCCCCCTGCAGGCAGCCTTCCTCCCTGCTCCTCCTCCTCCTCCTCCTCCTCCTATACTCCGCTCTGACTCCACGGCTCCTCATTCACTAGAAGATGGCGGACTGTGCTCCACTATTAGATGAGGAACTCTCGTCCTTTGTCTTCAATTACCTGACAGAGACCTCCGGCAGCCAGGTAAGACCCCCCCCCCCCTCTCTGCGGACCCGCCGCAGCCTCTTCTCTCTGCAGCGGCTGCGGCTGCGCACGTCCCCGGCTCCGGAGCGAGCGGCGGCCGCTTGATGCGAGGCTGAGCCCGGCTCTTCAGCAGCATCTCCAGGCTGAGAGCGAGCCGGTGTGTGGGTCTGAGAGTGTGTGAGTGTGTGTGTGCGTGTGTGTGTGAGTGTGTGTGTGGTTGTCTTGACGTCTGGCTTTCACGTGTTTTTTGGAGGAAATGTCATCAGCCATGCTCAGTGAGGAGTGTTGCGGATTAAAAACGCGTTTTGCTCCGCTGCTGGAGCTGCAGGAGGCGGCAGCCGGCGAGCTGCTGCCCGGGGAGGATTATTTGTATGCAGGGGGGGGCGCTTTGGAAACTTTTGACGCATTCTTGTGGGAACTTTTAATTTCAGGAGTGGGGACTTGGACACGTGGTGCTGTGAACGCATGGACTCAGGCTGAGGACTGTGATCATATGTGACAGAGAGAAACCTTTAAAGACGTGAATCCGCAGATTTAAAGCGCAGACTCGGACTGTGAGCGCACAAAAACACATTTATGTGCAGTTTGATCGCGGCTGGCGCAGCTGCGTGGATGTGAGGCTGTGTTTCTGCTGTCGGCCTGAATAAAAGGATGTTTTACAGAAACAGAGGCGATAACAGCGCAGAGCATGAAGGCTCGTGTTATTTATCCACTTCTCTCTAAGCGGCTTGAGCTTAACAGGAGGATCTGCAGCCTGTTTCCGTCTGTGCGCTTCAAAGTTCACCAACTCCCTCTATTCCTCTCATCTCCTGCTAATTGATCCATCAATCACTCTGTTCTCCTGAGAGCATTAAGATGAGACAGAGAGTGTTGGTTATGTATCGCTGCTGCTGCTGCTGCTAAAGTTGGAGTGGAGCTTTACGCGTTCTTCTCATAACCGTTTGCGTAATCATCCGTCACCAGTTACAAAACATGAGCGTCGTTGGCACGATCATTTCCTTGGACAGAGTGATCACAGCGGCGCCTCCAGCTGCGTGTTTGCAGCTCTGATCACCTCTGATTGTTTGGTAACACTCGGGAGATGTTTTGGCACCGAAATCCCAAGAAGCGTCAAAGCGCAGAACTTCATCTGGAAATCTGCGAAATTCTTGGATTTCCTTCTTTAGTGACTCAACGCGCAACACCTGCGACATTTTCACTGTTTCACATGAAAACACAGAAGCTGTAGCTGAATTCGGCGCTGCACACACACCGAGCTGCACTTGTTAAAGCCGAACTTTTACAACTGGATCCTCTGCTAATCCAGAATAATCTGCTGCTCAGAGCCCCGCGGAGGACGCAGCGAGTTCTGTTTACCAGGCAGAGAAGTTCAGATTTAATCCAAAGAAAGAGGTGCTGTGCTCATGAGATGTGTGCAGAATTATTCAGGATGATTATAAATGAGCTTTTTGCGCTTTTGTGCACATGAATGTGACGTGTTTTGTTGTTGACACGCGCGCTCAGAGTAAATTTGCGGATTTCTGAAGGAGGTTTGGTGAATTCACACATGACAGGATGAAACCTGTCAGGATCAATCTGCATCGGCCTCTCAGCTGAGAGAGGAGCCCACACACGCGCACGGATCACTGACACCGTGCACAGACCCCCCCCCCCCCCCCCCCCCCCCCCCCTACTGCATCACAGTGTGACGTCACATTGCATCGTGGATGTTGGTGCTTTGGTTGCACGGTCATCTCTGAGTGTAACGGAGGCGCGCGTGCGTGTGTGCGTGTATATCTCAGTGTGTGTGTGTGTGTGTGTGTGTGATCTGTCCCAGCTGATTGGCAGCTTAAGCAGGTTAATTCAGTGAGTGTTGGGATCCGCGGGGACTGAATCTATTTATAAACCTGCAGCTCTGACTCCTGCTTCAGTGCAAACACACACAGACGTTCAGAGGTTAATGAGAGTTAAAACAAAAAAAAAAACTCCCACGTGGCTGAAAATGCACCAAAACACGAGCGTTTCACATCCTGCATCACTACCATCACACCTTATGACGTCATTACTGTGCATGACATCATCGTGCTCATTTGCATACAGGTCAGAACAGAGAAACTTCATTTAACGTCTGAATATAAATATGTTTTATTTCAATCTTTGCATTTGACCTGTGGTGTAAAAAACAACATATTTACACGAATAAAAGTTTTAAAATTCACATTTTAACCCCTCAGACCCAGGATACTTTATTTTATTAAACTCTGACCTCTGACCCACATCCTCTTTAGATGATTTCACAACTTTAAACCCATTTCAATAAAAAAAAAAACAGTGCAGACCTGAACAATAACACTAATAACTAAAAAATAGGAGCTTATTCTATGTACAGAGACCAAATTTAGTTTTTACATGTATTAGGTCAAACTTATTCAAGCAAGGAAATAAAAAACACACACCAGAAAAATCTGCAGTAGCACAAAAAGGAATTCCCATTAGAGATCCTGAAATAAACTAACAGCTGCTTATAAGAATAATATGATATATAAGAATAAAGAAAACATCAATCTAATCACCTGCAGTCTAAAATGGCCTCTATTTTACATTTAACATACTGCAGGATATAAATTTATTATTGTCAAACTAGCTTTAGGTTTATTGTCAGAAAAGCTGCTCAACGTTATAAAACATTTATCTGACACACCTGGAAAATCAACAGGTAACAAGTGTAGGAAAACCTTTGATTTCTATTATTGTTTAATCAAACTTATTGATTTGTGTATCTTCATGAATCTTTATTGATGTGAAGTCAGCGTCTCTGTTATTATAAACATTATTCCAAACACATCACAGTTTCCTCTTCAGGCCCCTGGTAGTAAACGTACGACAAACACCTGATTAATGTTCACGTCAGAAATAAATAACATGAAATCTGTGTCGATTTGCTGAGTTTGTTCTGATCCTCTGTGTCAGAGATTTGACTTCAGGGACGTTCAGATTCAAACTTTGACTCAAACTTTGACTCAAACTTTGACTAAACTCCTGCAGGTGTGTTCACCGTAAACTCACCTGCAGACGCAGAACTCAAACCTCAGTCTCAGTTTCCACTGATGGAAGTTAAATGGAGAAAAACAAACATCGTGGTTCAACCAACTTCATGATAAAAGAGATATTCTGCAGCGTGCAATCATTCTGAAAATATTTTCATGCTGTTTCATATCTGTGTCGTTTATGATTTTTGTAAAGATAAAAAACATGCACAGAGGTTCGTGTAGAAGCTTGTGCACAGTCTTGACTGTTTTTTAAGTCGTTGCGTTGATGGCGTCATTGTACGAACACGTAACTGAAATCTAAGTAAGTCATTCATCAAACCAGTCCAGAAAAATGTCTGATTTCAAGTTATTCAAAGGCAAAAATGACGTCTTGTTTACTTGTAACGAGGAAAAACAACTAAGTAAGAAAAAAGTTTCTTGTATTCAGACGTTTTTCTAATCTCAAGGAACTTGATGAGTTAATTTTTTCCCACATTGGCAGATTTTTTTTTACTCATTTCAAGCAGTTCAGACATCATTTTTGTCTTAGAATATCTTAAAATAAATCATTTTAACTGGACTTGTCAGATGGATGTGACTCAGAGTAAATCTAATAATAAATTTGACTAAAAATAAGATGCAACACTCGCTTAGTTTTAGTTTCTGCAGGGTGGTGCTGAGAGTTTTGGAACAGAAGCCTTTGGATCTGTAAATCAGTCGTTGACCTTCATTATTAGTTTTCTTCACAGAAGCTCAGTCAGTTTGTTCAGTTGTTTTTAAGTTTGGTCTTAATAAACATTCCTGAAGTGATCGTCCATCCTTGTCTGGATCTTATGAGCTGGAACCTTGAAAGTCAGAAATCTAAAGTTTTGTTCTTTGGGTGTAAACTCTTTGATCTGAGCGTAAAAACCTGAACCCAGAGTTTAAAGTTGGGGACAAAACCAGGATCAGTTTTCAGAGACAGGAACATCATGGGTGCATTTCTGCAGCAACATGTTTGCAGTTAAATTTGCTGCAAAAGCTTTTTTTTTTTCCTCCGGCTGTGATGCTGAATCGGTGCAAAGTCCTTGAGGGTTAGAGAGAGAAAGAACCTGAGATAGAGGACAGAAAGAGGAGAGAGAGAGGAGAGAGAGAGAGGTCATTATCGCTGCTTAACTTCTTTCTTCTCCTGACGTCTGATAAGGTTGTGGTTTGTACAAACGCAGCATTAATATGTTAATATTTACTCAGGGTTATTAGGCCTGCTCCCTCTCTCTCTCCCTCTCTCTCTCTCTCTCTCTCTCTCTCTCTGTCTGTGTCTATGCCGCTCGCCCCTGCCGGCTGGTTATTGTAATACTACTCTCTCCTCGTGACTGGGGTTACAGAACAGGGCTGCTGCAGTCATGTGAGTCGTAGTGGAGGGAGGGGGGGAGGGGGGGAGGGAGGGGAGGAGGCGTTACCCGTGACGTAGACGGTGACAGCAGACCCTCCCCCCTCTCCTCCCCCTCCTCCCAACATGTGACTGCCCTCTCTCTCTCTCTCTGTTACATACATACCAGCTCATGTTTAATGTAATTTCCTGTTCCTCTCGCTCTCGTCCGTCTCTGAAAACCAGCTCTTAATGCTTCTGTCTGCAGCTTCCTCTGCTTCACATCAGTGTCTGATTAAAAAAGAAGAACCGAACATGAGAGCTGTGAATATTTAAACCTGTTGCTCTAAACTCTGCAGGCAGAGATGCTCCTTATATGCAAACCTTGTTTACAGACGACCTGTTTTTCCTGTCAGTGCATTTAAACTCTTTCTGCTTTTTCCCTTTCTGAGCTTAAAGTGACTCGTTCTCATCAGTTCTGCCCTGGTGCTTCTGTGTTTGGGTCTAAAAACAAACGTGTGGAAGTTTTATGATGCTCATTAAGATTAAAGTGGAAGTGTGAGACAGTGTGAGGACTTTAGAGTGATTCAGAGATCAGGATCAAACACGTCCACTTCGTAGTAACTCAGGACTTTATTGGTGCTTTGACGGTTGATAGTAAAGTTTTATGTGTCAGTTACATAACGGGTCAGTGTCAGACTTTAATCCAGGCCACTGTCATTCTTCCTGATGATCTGATAATAACGGAACCAGGGTCTAAATAAAGTTCTAGAGTTTTTAATTTGACCCCAGCTGTGATGGACGAAGACCTAACATCCACTTTGACTGGATTTAAATACTTTTGTCTCTCGTTCTCATGTGTGTATTTCATGTAGCCGGTAACTTTGATGGATTCATAGGCTGCAGAAAATAACACACCTGCAGTTTCACTCCTGATTTAGACCAGGGGTTCCCAAAGTGGGGGTCGCGAGATGATTTCAGTTAAGAGGGAATATCCACAGCTATCCCAGACCACGACTAAGGTACTAACGCTGTTTGACTCAACATACCTGTGTGAAAAGACTTTCTTGGCCCTGACATTTATTAAAAATAAATATATATCTTGTGTGAACGTGGAGGATGATCTCTGAGTGTCCGTCTCCAAAATTAAACCCAGAATGAACTTGCTGTGCTCCATAGTGCCCATCCATTTCATTAGGTGAGATAAACACTGAAACATTTATCCCAAAAAGTTAACTTTCACTGCAACAATGTTCACGTTTACTCAGAGCTACAGTTTATGATTATTACTTAAACTGAATTATTCTTGTTCTAATGTGGAAATGAAAGTATTGAACCAAAATTGAGTTTGCACACGACTGCAACAATGTTCGTTCACAAATTACAGAGAAATAACTTTGACATATTCTGCTTTTCTTTCATATTAAACTGTTACATGTAAAATCATAACATGGTTTTCAGGCTGTTGTTCTTTTTTGTGTTGTCATAATGTCCATGTTTGGATACGCTTATTAGTGCATGTGTCCTACGTGCACGTTTTCTTATGCTTCAGTCACCTCTGGGGACAGTGGGGGTCACATTCTCTGCCACCTTTGTTTTGGGGTCACAGGCTGAAAAGTTTGGGAACCTCTGATTTAGAGGTCATGTGCAAACTCAGAATCAGGAGGAGAAATAAGAAAATAATTATACATTTTATTCATAACGCACTTTCATCTCCAAGAAATCTCAAAGTGCTACAAGGACTTAGTAATAAAATAGGTCGCAGAAAGCAGGAGAAAATCAGTTTGAAACATTATCCAGGTTATGATTGAATATTTTACTAACAGACAAAGATATCAAGAAAAAAAAATATCTATTAAAAAAAATCACCCAGGCCTAACAAATATCAAAATTATGGACTGAAGCAGTAAACAGCATCCTCTCTTATTAAAGGACACATTTACCAACTTGATGTGTAAATAAAAGTAATATAATCAGTAACGTAATATATTACTGTTGGCAGGAAGTAATAAGTAAAGTAACTATATTACCTTTAAAAAAGAGTAACGAGTAATAAGTAATTCATGTAATCATAATCATAATCCCATATATAATCCTTATAACCCAAAGTATTAACACGGCGCTCAAATATCTGTCAAATGATTTACTACGAGCAGCTGCCAGAGAATTTTATATAAATGAATGAAAAAGTGAGTTTGTTGTTTTGTATTTCACGTGTCACAACTGAAAAATGTTGATTTATTGAAGTTATTAAGTTATTCAATAAGCTGTTAAACTTCTCCGTCTGTTTAGTTTTGGTTAATTCTGTTATGACGTTAACAGGTTTACTGATAGATGCTGACCCCTGCTGGTCTGGAGGTGTTTTGCAGTAACTTTTATTTTCCATCTCTGGCCTCATTTGTGGAATCCTGTGCTTCCTGCAGCTGTTTTGTCTGGAGTCACTTTTTCCTGCTGCAGCTTTTTACTTTCAGTTTTGACTCTTGAACTCTGAGCAGCTTTATCCAGGTTTTTATTGGAGGTTTATCAGAGGTTACTGGATGTTTTTGAAGCTGGAGGAGAAACAGTTTTGTTTGTCGAATGTAGTCGGAGCAAAGTCCTTGAACGTGTTGCACCATGGGAGGTCACGAAACTCTGACACGTTTCTGACGGTGAACAGAGGCTGAAGCTGGTTCCTGAGTGAAGTCTGTCTGCAGACTCTTCTCAGGGACAATCATTGACCCGGCGTCCAGAGAGTCTGAGACGATCAGGACGACTCGACGACTCGAGTCAGAAACTTCCTGCTGTAACAGGACACGACCGCCTCAGGGCAACGCTGGTAAAATATTAGCCCCGTCAGTTATTCTGCTGCCTGCAGGAGTTGAGCAACGTTCCTCCTAAAGAGAGAGTCACATGCAAGGTCAAGCTGCAAAAATATCCTTATCAGGAAGATACAGGCTCACACACACACACACACACAGAAAACCAGGACAACGTTTCTGCTTTGAAGCTCTGAGAAAAAAAAAAACACATGGAGGTGAAATGTCAAGCAACAGTTTCCTCAGAGGAGACATGAAAAATTAAAGTTTCTGCTCTGAGAAGTTTTCGTGTTTCAAGAAAGATCCAAAACCTGCAACTAGACTCTGATTTATTTAATCACCTGAGCTGAAAAAATAACCTCAGGAAGAAGAAATGAGTCTGATTAATCAGCAAAAACTGAAACATAAGCAACTGTTTGTGTTTTTTTTTTAGTTGAAATTATCTTATTCTTCTTCATAGGAGACACATTCAACTGACGAGTCCACAAAAATGTTCATCTCAACATATTTGAAGATAGAAATTATGTCTGATTTGCTTGTAACACATCAAAAAATTACTCCAATGGTGTCAGAATTCTGGGAACATTTCAAGTTTCCTGAAATTAGAATAATCTCGTAATACAAGAAACTACTTTTGACCCCATTACAACCATTTCTGACGTCATTTTTGTCGTAAAATATCTTGAAATAAAACCTGATTCTGGACTTTTCAGTTGAATGTGTCTCACATCAAGACCAAAAAGATAATTTCTACTAAAAAATAGTGACAAACGCTTGATTAGATTTCAGTTTTGTGCAGTGAAGAAGGATCCAAAACCTGCATCCAGATATTGATTTGCAGATTTGATTGATTGAAAAAGTTTATTTTGAAAAATGTAAAAGAAAAACAGGAAGTCGAGATGAAGAAACTTTACAATTTTTTACAAGAAATCCAGAAAGAAAACAAAGAACAAACTCTTAAATGAATGAATTAACTACTTATAAAAAAGTGTCAGCTGTCTTTATTTATATATTAAAGCAGATTTATATATAATCTTAAAGTGATTCAGTCTCCTTACGTCTATAAAAGTGTTTCACACCCAACAAAAACCTCCATGTTTGTGTTTCACATTAATCTGGTTTAAAAATAACCACAGGAAGTAAAGACGGGTCTGATGTTGATTAGTGATTGAAAAAGTTTGGAAACTCATCACAGGAACATTTTGTTCCCAGACGACAACGACTTCAAATTACTTCCATGTTTGTTTCCTCCAATCCCAGAGGAGCGTGTTATCATGGCGCCGCCTCATCAGGACGCCACTCAACGTCCTTAAAGCGTTAATTGTGTCACTAAAACGTTCAGATGGGAACCTAATAAAGCTGTAAGCCGTGGCGGCGGCGGCGGCGGTGGCGGCGCTGAGGCCCTATAGAGGCTGAGCTGTCAGTCAGCACTTTATCCTCTAACGCCGCCGCCTCCCACGCAGCAGGCGGTCAACGCTCAGCCGTGGTCACATGATCCCAGAGGAAGTCACACAGTCTCTCAGTGACCACGTTAGAGCGGAGCAGCCTGACACTATTCTTAGAGCAGACAGAGCGCTAACCTCCTGATCTCTGAGCATAGATCCACTTAAACCAGACGCTGACAGAGAGAAGGATCCGGACGCTCAGGTACCAGGAGACGACGACGCACAGGTGTAAAAATACTGAGGCTTTGAAGTTCCTCCACAGACTGATGGATGCAGCTGTTATTGGCAGGGACACACACACACACACACACACACACACACACACACACACACACACACACACAGATATTTCATCCTTCTCCGTCCTCTGATTTTGGCTTTTTGTTGCCTCTGTCCTACTTTCCCTTCCAGGCTTTCTCGCCTTTTCTCGTTCCCTCTTTCATCCTCATTTCTGTGTCATCATCCCTCTCTCTCTCTCTCTTTCTCTCTCTCTCTCCTCTTGTCTGTCTTGAGTCGTGATGTTCGGTGCTGCAGTGCAATTTGTTCTGCTCGCAGCCTTGCAGTGACTCACCTGTCCCTTCTGTCACGGAGTACAGAAAACACACACACACACACACACACACACACACACACACACACACACACACACACACACACACACACACACACATGCATGCCTGTAGTCGTGAATGCGCAGTACTTGCAGAAACACACCGTCATGCCTGCATACAGGAGTGTGTGTGTGTGTGTGTGTGTGTGTGTGTGTGTGTGTGTGTGTGTGTGTGATATCTGCAGAAATGCTTCCTGCACCTGAGCTGATATTTGAGCAGTGACGTGTTTGCAGCTCTGATTCACCTTTTTGGCCTCATCGCTCTCCGTCATCAGACACTTCAGCTCCTTTTTTCTGCATCATTTTAACAGTTTTATTCACTTTGAATAAAACAACAGAACGAGGTCACGTGTTGAAGTTTGAATATAAAACGATCCTTTCACTAAAGTTTTAGAACAAACAGATGATTCTGATCCTGACTCTGTAAAAACAAAACTGTAAACTTTACAGTAACTTCCTCTCAGCTGAGGTGCTTTACAGTCTCATTACTTCATCTGTGTTATTTTATATCTGTAATATATAATAAAAACATGTTGCAGGACGTTAATGTAGAGATGTAGGTTTCAGAGTTTTGGTCGATATCAGATGTGCAGATATTTTATGACTCATTTCGTTCCTCACATCTTCTTGTAAAGATCAACTCTCTTCTGTTATGACTCATTTTCTGTGCAGAATAATAAATAATGACTTAATGCTTTCAGGGAATCAATCAGAATAAAACCTTCAACCACAGAAACATGATGCTCTGAAAACATCATCAGAGCAAACTCGATGTTTACTGAAGTAAATCTGCAGGTGAAAGCGTGTGATTGGCTGAAAAATGAGTTAATATCATCTGATAACGTGCTGATAATATTACACAGCTCTAAGTTTCTGCAGATATTGTAATGAAATACTTTAGTTGTGAGAGAAGACGCTGGATTTATTTCTCCACCTTTGAGTTTGAGGTGATTATTTTTACCACATTTCATTCAAACTCCACAGAGATGTTCAGGTTAATGTGTGATAATCACACTGTTGGTTCAGAGAAGTTTAAATCTAAACACTCACATAAGTTCAGGGTCTTTACAATCATTTCAGTAAATAATCTAGTTATTTTTAATTCTGTTAAAGCTCAAACATCAGTGCAGCTTCACTGAGAGCAGAGACTCAGGAAAACAAACTTTCTGATTGGACTAAAACATTTACTGCAGAACAAAACCACGATGCAGCTTTAACTGAAACTTTACAGCTGCTCCTGTGTCACAGCTCTGAGAAACATCCAGAGATGAGTCTGTGAGTGTGAGGACAGTTTGGATCTTTGAGGTTTTAAAGTGACAGATTTTTATTTAAAGGTTTTAGAGTCAGAGTCTGAAACTTTAACGAGTTTTTATTTTTACAGAAGTCTTCTTCCTGCTCAGGTGATGGTGTTAGATTTACAGCTGACACAGAGTTTTATTGCATTAGCTGTGTGTGAAGATGGATGTTGAGGTGTTAAATCGATGGAACACACACACACACACACACACACACACACACACACACACACACACACACACCTTCACACTGATGTTTCCTTCTCTTGTGGTTTCTGTGGAGCTGCTGCTGCGAAGAGCTGGGTCCAAACCTGTGACTGTGCATGTTTAGGTAACTGTAAATATGTGTGTGTGTGTGTGTGTGTGTGTGTGTGTGTGTGTGAAGGTGCTGGGAGTAAAGCTTCTTCCTCCTGGATCCCCCTGGGGTTCATCAGGGATCCGGCTTANAGGTCTCTGCAGGTCTCTGTAGGTCTCTGCAGGTCTCTGTAGGTCTGTGCAGGTCTCTGCAGGTCTCTGTAGGTCTCTGCAGGTCTCTGTAGGTCTCTGCAGGTCTCTGCAGGTCTCTGTAGGTCTCTGCAGGTCTCTGCAGGTCTCTGTAGGTCTCTGTAGGTCTTTGCAGGTCTCTGTAGGTCTGTGCAGGTCTCTGCAGGTCTCTGCAGGTCTGTTCAGGTCTCTGTAGGTCTCTGCAGGTCTCTGCAGGTCTCTGCAGGTCTCTGTAGACCTTTAGCTGCAGCAGCAGGATCCAGTTTGAGTTCATCTCCTGGTTTTTCCTCCTCAGGACTCTGTGGCTCCCTGATCCTGATCAGTGGTGCAGACACAAACTCAGCAGCTCCATCGCGTGTTTGAGGGAAAGAGAACGAGCTGAAGAGAAGAAACAGCAGAAAGAGAAAAAGAGAGAGAAGCTCAGACTCCTCAGGTCTTCGTCCTCTCTCCTCCTGAGCTTCTCTCTGATCACCAACAGTCGTTTTTCCAGAAATGAAGCTGAGAAAGTAAAGAAGAACGAACAGTTGAAGGATTTCAGTTTTTGAGCTGAACATGTTCTGGTTGTTGTTTCGTCGTCGTGTTTTTCAGCCTCAGAGGCGTCGCTCGTTTTTCTGCTCCTGTTCCTTCAGTTCTAATTTCCTGTTTTCCAGAAAAGTTAAAAACCTCATGACTAAAGTCGGTAAACTTCACTGAAGAGACGAGTTTCAAAGTCAATAAGCTGTCGGATGTTTTTAACGTCTGTTTAACGCTGACAAATATTTATCCTCATGATTCAGCTCCTGTGTTCAGTGATGACACTTTATCACCTTTATAAATCACTTTCAGACAAACAAACTGTCATTAACTTCGTTACTGTCTCTGAAATGTGACTCAAAGAAGCAAAAAACAGCAAACACACCGTGAAGAATAAAACCACAACTACAACATCTTTGGTTTTCTGAGGGAAAAACACTGAAAAGAAACAACAGTTAGAAAAAGATTTGAGGCATTGAACTTTAAAGTCAACAACCATCAGTTAAAATGAACATCACACTATTAAAACTCTGTTTTACTCCACCACACTTTTCAGTATCATAGTTTTGATACCAGGGCCAAACGATTTTAGAAAAAGATCTAATTGTGATTTTTCTGGCAGATACATCGATTTCAATTCACTTCACGATTTTCTTTAAATCAAACTTTAGTGAAACTTTCACAATTTACAGAAACATTTACAAACTTGACAGAAAATTATATCAAACCATTGAAACATCAAAAGCTTTTACTCTAATGTGAGGATGAAAATAAAAACTGAAGGTAAGAATTGTTTCAAACTTTGAGATAAAAGGTCAATATTTTAATATGAAAAGTGAAAATTTTGAGAAATAAAGACAAAATTCTGAGACAACACGTCAAGATTTTGAGATAAAACTTCTTAAGTTTCAGAAATCAGTTTAACATTATGTGAAAAAAAAGTCCAAACTTTCTCATTTAAGGTCAAAATTTTAAGATGAAAAAAGTCTACGTTTTGAAATAAAAAGTTGAATTTTCGATATAGAGAGTCAAATTTTAAAAATTTAAGTTGAAATTATGAGAAATAAATACAGAGGCAAAAAAATAAAAAATTTAAAAAAGATTTTTCGATAAGTTGTAGAATTTTGACTCTTCTCAAAACCGAACACCTATTCCTGCTTTTTCTGAACTGGACTTTTTAAATTGTATTTTTAGTTTTAAAAACTGAAGAACAGAAAGAGCTATCTTTGACTCTTAACTTTTAAAAATAATGTAGTGCAAAATATCCTTAATTGTGTCAAGTTAAATAAAATAAAATCAACAACAATCCCAAAGAAAAAAGTATTTTTCCAACAGTCTCTCACTCAAAGACAGGTGTGTGTGAAACAGCTGATATAACAGATCCTGGGTCAGTCAGGAGCAGGAAAAAATCACAGCTTTAACGATCACATGATCACCATGTTTGAAATTGAGATTACGATCGGAAATGATAAATCGTTCAGCTCTAATCCGGATACAGAGTTTGAGTATTGATACTTTTGACGACCTCAGTTTAGATGAAGCGTGTTTTGCTGACGGTCGTTGTCAGAACTTTTCTCTTTGAGCTGAAACATGAAGATTTTTGTGTTAAAGGAGAAAAATCAGGTGTTTGAGTTCAGAAGCTGAAGATGAAGCTGTTTTCTTTGTTTACCATCGATCACAGATCAACACATCAGCTGATGTTTCTGCTTCAGACGACCAATGAGAAGCTCTTCTGCTGAATTACCCACAGTCCTTTGCATGTAGGACGGCGTCCGTACGGAGGCTGAGTGTAAACACGTTCACTGATGTGAAAACCTGCTCACGTCTCTGTCTCTGCTCCTCATCCCTGCACACACACATGTACCTGTGTGTGTGTGTGTGTGTGTGTGTGTGTGTGTGTGTGTGTGTGTGTGTGTG
>RPOG01005867.1:0-28286 GCA_008086565.1 Thalassoma bifasciatum
GTAAAAGTGTAATCATGTTGTTCTGTGATATTTTTCAGTACTTTATACTCTCTGAGAAATAAATAGTAACTTTATATCAACCCTTATATTTTCTTCTTTGGTTTGATTTACAAATTTCACACACAAACAACGCAGAGTTGGCGTTATAAGTGAAGAATCATAAGGTCGAAATTCATCAGTGACACCTCATTCGGAAGGTTAAAATCTCTAGTTTCAGAAAATGTCATGATTCTAAGGCCCCATCCATACGAAGACGCCGTTTTGTGGGTCTGTAAACGATCATTTCTGAAACCAGGTTCCAAAGTGGGAAGATTTACGTATACGCGGCTCCGTGTAAACTGGCTCTCCGCAACTTTTCAGATACGCTGACGTCAT
Source organism: Thalassoma bifasciatum (assembly GCA_008086565.1). Classification (NCBI taxonomy): domain Eukaryota; kingdom Metazoa; phylum Chordata; class Actinopteri; order Labriformes; family Labridae; genus Thalassoma; species Thalassoma bifasciatum. The sequence goes on from RPOG01005867.1 coordinate 376, forward strand.
ATTTTCACATCGTCATTAATACACATGCCCCACAAGCGGCACTATGGCAACAACAACAACAATGGCGGCGTACTATGTAGCGTATGTGTTGATGAAGCTGGTGACCCTGCTATCCCTTTAGCAGCAAAATCTCCTTCTTCTCAACCACCACAGAGTTGAACAAACAGTCACCTCTCTGTTTACAATCTCTGTTTACAACTCCTGCCAAAAGTGTTCATGCCCACTGTTTTTTCTTCTGTTTCCGCTTGTTTCCCTCATATCGTTACAGCGCCCCTAGAGGTCTGGCAAGTGTTTTACAGCATCTTCATGCGTATCGAGTGCATTCATATAGATGCACACCTTTTCCTTTTTTTTTTCAAAGTTATTTTTTTGGCCTTTGTGCCTTTATTGGATAGAGGTGGACAGTGGATAGCATCGGAAAGGGGAGAGAGAGTGGGGAGTGACATGCGGGAAATGGGCACATTTTCTGATACGCCTTCATCTTTATGACGATCGTTTTGGAAACTGCTAAGCGTTTTGACTTCGTGTGGATGGGACCTTAATGTGGCTGAAGTTGCATCAGGATAAATGCAGCTGAAACACCTTTTTTTTCTCAATTTCATTTTTTAAAAACAACTTTTGAACATCATTAACTTCAAGATGCCTCATGTCAGACATAAGATATCCACCACATCACTTCTACTACACATTGTCATCTACATCTGGGTGATATTTGTGCTTTCTAGGTAAAACCTTGTAGGAGTTAGAGAGTTTTTAGTCTCAGGTGTCCAAACACCAGGCAGAGTTGTACTCATGGTCCAAGCTCTCGTCCGAAGACTGTGCAAACAAACCCAGCTTTATCTGTGCTCAGTGTCCTCTTTGTAGTCAACGTTGCTCTCTTGGTGAAAAACGTTTGCCAAAAATGATGAAATTGTAGTTCCTTTTCACGGATTGCACCTCTTCTGAAATGTACATGACTGTGAATGTGAATGAAGACGCACAGCAATAACTAGGTTTTGCCAATGATCTAAATGGCTACAGCTGGCTTCATGTGAAGGGTAAAATGATTAGTTACTGTATGCATGACAGACAGACCAGTAGCCAACATCCATCCATTCATTTTCTTAACCGTCTATCCTGCTATTCAGGGTTGCGAGTGGCTGGAGCCTATCCCAGCTTTCATTGGGCGAGAGGCGGGGTACACCCTGGATTGGTCGCCAGTCAATCGCAGGGCTGACATAGAAACAAACAACCATTCACGCACACACTCACCTAAATTGCCTGTTTACACGTACAGGCAATTTAGAGCAATCAATTGACCTAACGTGGGCATGTTTTTGGTCTGTGGGAGGAAGCCGGAGTACCCGGAGAGAACCCACGCATGCACGGGGAGAACATGCAAACTCCACACAGAAAGGCCACCCATGCCCGAATGGGGAATCGAACTGGCGACCTTCTTGCTGTGAGGCTGGAGCGCTACCCGCTGCGCCACCATGCAGCCCCCAGTAGCCAACATGCGACCCTATAATTGAACTATTACGCAAGACCACCATACTCTATTAGCCGGTTAAGCGGGGAGCACTTGTTGGCTTTCACAAGCTGTCTTGGGATGAAAACTCAACAGAAAATAATAAAATAAATAAATAGAAAATAAATAAAGTGGCCATTTGGACTTGAATCATTGAACTATGTTGTGAGGAAAAAAGATGAACAAAAGAAGAAATCCAAGGCATTTTCACAATATATATTTTTATTGTTTTTCCAAGTAACAAAGATCATAGTGTAAAAGTTTAATGTATGGTAGCCACATAGAGTATAGACAGGTTGATATCATGCAGATAGAAGATCTTTACTTCATATTTCACTCAAAATTCAAAAGCTTTTGCCTTGCACATTTTAGGTTCAGTTCCACGAACGTTTTCAACTTTTAGCTATAAAGTTATGTCATCATCATCAAAATCATTTTTTTACTGAAGATCAGAATCATTAAAACCCTGTTTACATCAGAACTGCAGTCAGTGGACTCATCTGACTGCTACACTAAGCTACGAAGCCGATATTACAGTACAATACTGCACCTACTCAAGCACACGTAAATGTAAAATATCACCAGTTGTACATTTATATACAGAAAAAGAAACACTGTACTGTGCGATAATGTGATGCTTCTGTGAAATACTTTGCTGCCTATACAAAAATCTACAAGTGTTTAGTTTTGTATTCACATATGAGATCTGTTAAAAATCAACAACTAGTATACATTTTGCATTTCTTTGACATCAATCTTCAGCATGACCACTGCACAGTGAAAAAAAAAGACAAACAATGGTCCATGAAAAGTCGAAGAATACACAGAGTTACACACAGTATTCATGAGAAATTGGAGACAACATTATTGCATGAGGTTTGAACATTAAAAAGAAGGTTAATGCTGAATGCTTCCACAGTGTTTGTTAATTAGACTGTGAAAAGTATGAAAACAGTAAATGATAAATAAAATGTTATTGTTTGGCAGGTTTTACTGAATATGTAGAGAAAATGAAAAGGATAAGTGTACTCTCTGTGATTCGTGTCACCTATTATAACTCCACTAGAACAGCGTCTTTTATAAATGCAAACTATTGGTACTACATTCAGCAGGTTATATCCCTAAAATGTTTTCAGTAATGTTATATACAGTGTTGTTTGGAACAGATAAGAGTCTTTCATTTTTCTCTCTAAGCAAACATTTAACATGCTACCTCAAGAAGAAGGGTAACTGTGAAATACAGACCTTCTTCATGTATCTCCACGGGACATACAGTTGTGCTCAAAAGTTTACATACCCTAGCAGAACTTATGATTTCTTGGCCTTTTCTTTGAGAATATGAATAATATTTGTTCACTCATGGTCAGTGGTTGGGTGAAGCCATTTTTCAAACAACTGTTTACTCTTTTAAATCATGACGACAACAGAAAGTACCAAAATGACCCTGATCAAAAGTTTACACACCCCAGTTCTTGATGACGGTCTTTATTTTCTAAGATGGTAAAACTGCCCATTCTTCAGGGTCCATGACATTATTGGGCTGTGATGCATGAACTGCAGGTTTGAGGTCTCTCCCCAATGGCTCAATGATACTGGAGGCTGGAGACTGAGATGGCCACTCCAGAACCTTTTTCATTTCATTCTGCTGTAGCCAATGGCAGGTCAACTTCGCTTTGTGTTTTGGTTCATTATCATGCTGGAACATCCATGTAAGTCTCATGTGCAGCTTCTGGGCTGATGAGTGTAAATTTTCCTCCAGCATTTTCTGATAACATGCTGCATTCATCCTTCCATCAGTTTAGACCAAGTTTCCTGAGCCTTTGTAGCTCACACATCCCCAAAAACATCAGTGATCCACCTCCATGTTTCACAGTAGGAATGGTGTAACTTTCATCACAGGCCTTGTTGACTCCTCTCCAAATGTAACATTTATGGTTATAGCGAAAAAGTTCAATTTTGGTCTCATTTCTTCAAATGACATTGATGACTTTTGAGGCTTGTCTCTGTGCTGTTTGGTCTGTTGTAAGCAGGATACTTTTGGCGCTTTTCCACTATACAATTCCAGCCCTACTCTACTCGGCTCGGCTCTACTCGGTTTGGTTAGCTTTTCCACTAGCCCGGCTCCAGACTCACGGTGGGCGTGGATTTTATAGCAGCTGCGCTAAAGTGCTGCGCAGAAGTGCATGCATGTTATCTATAACGCGACACAAACATAATTGTGTACCAACATATGTGCCACCGTGGTCTTTAAAGGAAAAAACAAAGCTTTCAAAAGATTTCATTAAAGTAATACAGCGGCTCAATGTGGGGCGGCATGACACAGGAGCGGAGGTAAATAACAGCCTCGTGCTGCTGCATGCAGAGGGAAACGAAGGAGCTGCTTAACGACATTAACGCTTCACTGGATCCAGTGAGATCACTTTAATTTTTTATTTTTGGGCCTGGTATACCGGAGATTTTTTGTTGATCAATAATTCTTCTTTGAACTGGTTTTCCTTTTTGGTTCCCTGTGGATTAATGGACTGATTGGTGCTTAAAGACTCTCGTAGCAGACAGATCGCTCCTGCACCGACGAACTTTGATTTAAAAGACTCTTTAAACCAAACTATCTTTGCCGTTAACTTCTTTTTCGTTTAAAAAGGACTTTAAACTTATTTAGGAATCATGAAGGAGCATTTTAGGGCTGTATTTTGTCTTCATTCAGTCTGGTTCTGTGCCATCGGGTTTAAATGTCATTAAAAACTCGTCACGGACTTATTTGTTTGCCTCCTGTAAGTGATTTGTACAGAGTCAGAAGCTTCGGTGACGACATTCTCTGACCAATGAGTGACCAGCAGTCCGTCGACGTCACGTTTTAGTGTCGGCTTTACTCGCTTGGAACCCGGGTAGAGTAGGTACTAAAAACTGGCGTCTGCCGCGTAGTACCGCGCTAGTGGAAATGCAACACAAACCGGGTAGAGCAGAGTAGAGCCGAGTAGAGTAGGGCCAAGGCGAGTCAGTGGAAAAAGGCCATTTGTGGCATTTGCATAAAAATGGCTTTCTTCTGGTGACTCAACCTTAAAGCCCATTTTTTCTCAAGTGCCTCCTTATTGTGCATATTGAACACATTTTTCAGAGAGTCCTGTTTTTCAGGTGAAGTTATTTATAGATTTTTATTTGCATCCCTAAATATTTCTCTGGCAGTTGTGGCTGAAATTTTTGTTGGTCTACCTGACTGTGGTTTGGTTTCAACAGAATCCCTCATTTTTCACTTCTTAATTAGAGTTTGAACGCTGCTTATTGGTGTCCTCAATTCCTTGGATACCTTTCTACAATCCCTTCTTGTTTTGTACAGTTTGATTAACTTTTCCTGCAGATCCTTTAACATTTTTTGTGCTTTCCCCATGGCTCTAAATCCAAAAATGCCAGTGCAGCACTGGGTAAAGATGCAAGCGTGTGTCAGGAGCTCAGAAACTCACTGAGCTTTTATACACACACACTGATTACAAGCAAATAGATCACATGTGAGGATGGTTACCTTTAGTAGACATTCAAACACATTTGTATCAACTTGTGTTCATGTTATCAGGACAAAATCACCAGAGGATGTAAACTTTTGATCAGGGTCATTTTTGAAGTTTTTGTTGTCATTATGATTTACAAACAGTAAAACATTATTTTGTTAAATGTCTTCACCCAACCACAAACCATGACTGACAGATTTTTTTTTGTGTTATCATTCATATTCAATGCTGGTGTATGTAAACTTATGAACACAATGGTATTCCTTCATTATGTACTGCATTAACCGTGTGACGTATGAATGTTATCGCCAAGCATTGGTTAGAGAGAGTAGTTTGGTTTAAAGGATTTTTTTAAAAGAGAGGTGAAGGTTAAAAAGAGCAAATCTCCATAAGGCTCGATGTTAAAGCAACCACACGATACAGCAGCCAGAGTCACGTCACAGCTGAGGAGGTTCACAACATACGAGCACATCAAGTGTTCACCGGCTGGGTGAGCTGCAGTTACTCATAATAAACCACAATTCTCAAAAGCTACAAAATAGGACCAAAGGTAGGATCGTACCAGCTGAAAGTAAAGATACAAGTAATTCAAAACAGATAAAGCTTTGCTCTGTTTTCACTAGTTAGGTAAACTTTAAAGAAAAAAAGTTTTGATTTTAGGACAAAGAATATTATAGGGAGTGATTATCCATGTATATAGAAGAAGAATTTGGTCAAGCAAACAAATAATGTCAAGAGCTGCCCACAAAAAATTAACCTTACACTGAGACTAAGACTAACTGTGGAGCAAAACAGGCACAAAGGATGATGTTTGTCCAATCTAAAGATCTTTTCTTGTTTTCCCATCCAGATCAAAATATCACGGTGTCTGAGTTTGACAACAAAGGCCATTTAATTTTTACAGGATTTAAACTTTGACACATTTGAACCTAAAAGTAATCAATTTGGTAACCCTTTCAGTCTTCAGTAAGTAGTCAGTATCTGTATGCCTGCAGATGCTTCACAATAAATAGTGAATGTCAGCATTTTGATGGCACTTGAACTCAAAGGTTGTCTTTCATTCACCAAACAAACTGATTGCAGAGGGGCATCATGGGGAATGCAGTCCCAAGCAGCATCCTGGGACTCCTGCCTGAAGACATTGGAAAGATTTAGAGATGAAACTAGAAACTCTGTCAAATTGTTTTTTTCCTTCTTTTCATTTTTGCCTAATTAAAGATCTTATGGTGCTCTAAACCAGCCAGTCTCAACCTTTTTGAGGCACGACCCCCAATTTAACATGCAGTGGTATTAGGAACCCCCAGATACAAAAATCAACTCAAACCAATTAAAATCTTGACGAAACAGTGGAGAGTAAAACAGCCCATGTTTCATTTTGAGTGTTTATATTACCAAAGGTGAAAAAGAACAAGCCAACGTTTGTGTAAGTATATTTATGTAAGCATTATCTTTCACCGTCAAGTGTTGTCAAGTGAAAAAATTATGCAAGTCAGAAAAATTTGCCTCTCAAAATGCAAATCATGTCTTAATACAAGATACTTTTTTCTTACTCCATTAAAAAAAAAAAATTGTTTCAAGCATTTCAGACCTGATTTTGTCTTTAAATAACTCAAAATAGTATAGGTTTCTGGATTGGTCAGTTGAGTGTGGCTCATGTTAAGAATAAAAAGATCACTTTTACTGAAAATTGGACACAAACACTTGCTTGGATTTCAGTTTTTGCAGTGCAAAATATTGACAAGTTCATGAACAATCACCTATTAAACTCATTCAGGCAAAACACTGCTGTTAAGATTATACAAACTTAACTGATACAACCAATGTTTGAAAAATAATGAAGCAAAAAACATCTTGAACAACTCTGCCTGAAATTTCATTGAATATAAGTAAAAATTTCCAAAGTGATTTGGTGACCACCCCCCCAAAAAATCATCTCGCAACCCCCATTGAGGTCAGGACCTCAAGGTTGAGAATGGCTGCTCTAAACCATGTCCAACCAAGGAATGGATCTTACCAACACAGCAGTCTACAAGTTAAAATATCAGGATAAAATCAGTTGATTTCACTGGGAATATTCTGCACGTTATGCCCTCTTTGCGTTTGTTTTCAGTTATAAATGAAAGGGAAAGATTGACAGGCTCAAAGCAAAGGAAGCCTATCAAAGTCACAGATCATCACCATGCATTAGAGATACAATCCACCTGAAAGCTCCGAACTTCAAATACATCATCAATGGATTGGGAAAGATCATCAAAAGTATCAAAAGTAAAAGCATCACTCATTGAACAAAAAGAAAAAATCATAAATGTGACACCTGCATTTTAACCGTTTCTCTATCTGTTCTGAAATCTCTCTTTACACTTCTACACAATCGAGCCAATCGAATGCTCTGACCCTTTTACAACTCCTTAGGCTCGCCATAATCATTATACATAACAGTGAGTGTCTGCTCGTCACAGGCTTTGTGCACATCCTGGCTCATGTCGGACCAGTTCAGCCCGAAGGACTTGGTGTCGGTGTAACGACAGGACAGGAACTTGAGGGACATCCTGCGGAGGCCGATCTTGGGCTCCTGGAGGAGACCCTTACACCACGGGGAGAGCTCCTCCAGCTGTGAGAGGATGAGGCCGGCCTTCCTGTTGGAGCAAAGAGAAGAAAAGTTTAATAAAAGAAATAAAAGAGGGGTTCCATTTAACAGTGAATGTCACAAACATCATCATCTCTAAAGACAAGAGTAACCCATAAAGAAATGACGACAGTGGACTGCAGTTTCATATATCCTAGCCTTCATTTTCTTAAAATGATTTTGTTGCAAAGCCCAAAAGTTTTCCTTATTTTCTTACATGAGTCACAATCAAGAGAAAAATTGATCACACGTCAATCAACGTGAAAATTTCTGGGACAATTTCCTTCACACTGGTGATAATGTGGAGACACAACACACAAAGACATGAACATGACTCTCTCACAGCAGATTCCTATTGGATACATTCAACATGTTACACATCTCCTAATGCACCAAAAACAATATAGAACACAAAGGCTTTCCTTATGTATGCAGGAAATTGTATTGATATTCTTGCTGTTAGTATAAATCGATAATAACTTTAGTTTCAAAACAGAATTTCAACCTTCATCACAAAAACATATCACAATAACGTTTCGCAAACAATACCTAAAACTCAAAAAAGTCAAAGTACTAACAGGTTAATGTTTCCCAAACGGGAAGTGCAGACTCATAGCTGACCTCAGCCTAACTACGGCAAGCCCCGAGGTGACCTACTTTCGTCAATACGTACAACAAAACAATTCAGCAGCGTCACCTGATGTGCAATTTTTACTCATTTGTATTTATCTATATCTAGAGGTAACAAAACCCATTGACCAATTTTATGTTTATTTACTTATAAACTCAACAAAATGTTATTGACACAGAAAACCTGTAAAGCTACTTTTTGTTCATAGAAAATTCACAGGAGGAATTGATAAGGGAATCAAGACAGAATCAGATTGATAAACAGAATCAATAAGGGCACAGGTATCAATGAAATCTTATCAATACCCGTCGCTTGTCTTTAAAGTAAGGAAAAATGTTTAACTTCAAAAAGGGATGGGTGGTCAATGAAGACACCAACCCAACACTACTGTCACCTCAGCAAACTGACCAACTATGGACAATCTACACTTGGTCCAGCTGCCTGAACTTATCTTCATGCGTCAGGTATGAGCAGGGATGGGTATGGATAAGATTTCATCAATATCAGTGCCCATATTGACTCAGTGTAAAAGTCTGATTATTGTTTGATTCCTTATCTTAAAGTAGGCTTTACAGGTTTTCTTTGTCAGCAACATTTCATAGAGTTTATAAGTAGACAAATATTAAATTGGTCACTGGATCTGGATATCTCAGGACATAAATAAATAAAAATAAGTAAAAAACATACGCCACACGGCATAATGTATTGTTCGGTTTTATTTTATGAACTGAAGTCGGCCCCCTGGTGTCTTGAAGTAGCTGTAGCAAAGCCTTACAGTGTGTGGAACCTGGAGCTTGCCGTAGTTATGCTGAATTCAGCCATGAGCTTGAAGGCAATTTTTCTTTTCTCCTCCGGTTGGAAAACATCTGCTGTTAGAATTTGCACATTTTTAGTTCTCAGTGTTGTTCCAAAAGAGAAATAGTGGCATGTTTCTGTGATGAAAGTTGAAATTCTGTTTTGAAACAGAAGCTATATGTATTCGGGTCAATGACGCGACGTCCCTTTTTTTGTGTCCGAGTGCAATATTTCCTTCCATCATGAATTGAGTATTTCATCACATGTATTTCTTTATTCTATGAAACCTGTGTTATTTGAACACATCTTTAAACTATTAAAATATAACATGTTTTTTTGTGTTTTGGTTCCTCAAACCCCCAAAATGTCAGGTGGTGCAACCGTCCTGACAAGTATCCACAGTAATTAAACTCTAAAAATTGAATGTCAGTTATTGTAAATGGAAATTAAAAATACAGTGGCATTATTTTATGCTTGAACCTTTTNAAATGACATTTGTGACCAAGTGGAAAAGTTTGTAGATTTCTCTGAAATACTGATAAAAAAGTTTTTTTCACTTCATTGGTGACTGGAACAATTTCCATGTCAGGTGGTACAACCAATGTAATAATGTGAAATGTTATTTTAACATCAAATTATTTATCTTATTCACAAATAAAAGAAATGAAACACACAAAATGAAAATGTATGAGTCACTACAGACACTTGAGAGATACAGGGGTTGGACAATGAAACTGAAACACCTGGTTTTAGACCACAATAACTTCTTAGTATGGTGTAGGGCCTCCTTTTGCTGCCAATACAGCGTCAATTCGTCTTGGAAATGACATATACAAGTCCTGAACAGTGGTCAGAGGGATGTTAAGCCATTCGTCTTGTAGGATAGTGGCCAGGTCAGTACATGATGCTGGTGGAGGAAAACGTTTCCTGACTCCTCCAAAACACCCCAAAGTGGCTCAATAATATTTAGATCTGGTGACTGTGCAGGCCATGGGAGATGTTCAACTTCACTTTCATGTTCATCAAACCAATCTCTCACCAGTCTTGCTGTGTGTATTGGTGCATAGTCATCCTGATACACGGCACCGCCTTCAGGATACAATGTTTTAACCATTGAATGCACATGGTCCTCCAGAATGGTTCGGTAGTCCTTGGCAGTGACCATCTAAAACAAGTATTGGGCCAAGCGAATGCCATGATATGGCCCCAAACCATCACTGATCCACCCCCATGCTTCACTCTGGCCATACAACAGTCTGGGTGGTACACTTCTTTTGGGCTTCTCCACACTGTAACTCTCCCGGATGTGGGGAAAACAGTAAAGGTGGACTCATCAGAGAACAATACATGTTTCACATTGTCCACAGCCCAAGATTTACGCTCCTTGCACCATTGGAACCAACGTTTGGCATTGGCATGAGTGACCAAAGGTTTGGCTATAGCAGCCCGGCTGTGTATAATTACCCTGTGGAGCTCCTGACGGACAGTTTTGGTGGAAACAGGAGAGTTGATATGCACATTTAATTCTGCCGTGATTTGGGCAGCTGTGGTTTTACGTTTTTTGGATACAATCCAGGTTAGCATCCGAACATCCCTTTCTGACAGCTTCCTCTTGCGTCCACAGTTAATCCTATTGGATGTGGTTCATCCTTCTTGGTGATATGCTGACATTACCCTGGATACTGTGGCTCTTGATACATCACAAAGATTTGCTGTCTTGGTCACAGATGCGCCAGCAAGACGTGCCCCAACAATTTGTCCTCTTTTGAAGTCTGATATGTCACCCATAATGTTGTGTGCATTGCAATATTTGAGCAAAACTGTGCTCTGACCCTGCTAATTGAACCTTCACACTCTGCTCTCACTGGTGCAATGTGCAATTAATGAAGATTGGCCACCATGCTGGTCCAATTTAGCCATGAAACCTCCCACACTAAAATGGCAGGTGTTTCAGTTTCATTGTCCAACCCCTGTACTTGCCAATAATTTCACACAGAAAAAATAACAGGAACATATAAATATATTTTCATATATTTGGTTGTGCCACCTGACATTTTTGGGTGCTCAAATTAAAAATATGAAAAAATTATGAACCTAAAAACTTTGAAATGTTGGTCAACTACTGAAATCTGTTAGAAAACATAATTCTTCTCTCAGAAATATGTTTTTATCCATTTTCAAAGAAGTTTTTAAAAATACGTTTTTAGACCCTCTTTTTGTCAATGACCCGTGTATGCTAACGGCTAGTATATAAATGGGATTTCCCATATATGCTACCATCAAGCTAGCTTTATGTTTGCAGTGTCATTTTTGGTACAATAGGAGATCTGTAACATGTTGAATGTATTGAATATGAAAATCTTTTAAGAGAGTAATTTACATTTCTCTACGAGTTCATTCTTATAGTTTATAAAGTAAAATTTAATGCGGAAAAACTTGAATCAGCATTTTCTTGGGGAACTGTTATCTAGCTGCTATGCTAAGCTAGCTGGGGCAGAGCAGTCGATGCAAGGTCCGGTCGAGCGTAACGTAAAGAATGCACTCTACCTCTAACCTGAGATCTATTTGCAAAAACCATTAAAAGGCTTGGAGGATGTGAGTTTCATTGTAAACCCAGGTTATAGCTGTGTGAAGCCCCGTGCTGTGTGAGCTTGAGCTACAATCAACTGAACAGCTACTGCACTTTGTCTCCTGCTCCTCAAGGTTTTCATCTGCCACCACCTCTTTAGTGTCAAATGTAGGTACACAAAGCAGTCTGCTGAGTGACTTATTAAGACACAGGGTTTGTATCTCTCCTGGTGAACACATTAAGTGTGGACGGCGTGTTCTTGAAGGTTTTCACAAAAACAGTTAACTTTCAAACCCTGGAAAAACTGGATTACAGGAAGCAGTAGCTCAGGACTTAGTTTCTTGGAAAGCAGTTCAAGTTCTCCTACAAACTGAAGTATGGGAGTATGGGAGTAGAGACTAATTGCCTCAATGGAGCCAGTGTACTCCCTAAGTAGTGCTTAGCTGCCCTTGGGCAAAGCACTGAACCCCTAACAGCTTTAAGGGCTTATTTATATACAGCCCACTAACTCTGAAAGCTCTCATGTGCTCACTCTTACCTATGTAGTTGATGTTTTCAATAACAGAGTGAAAAAATTCTGCACAGAAGGTCATGTTTTCTTCTTTTTTTTCTCCACCCATATCATAAAAACCAAAGCCTCATTCACTGACCAGTCCACCTATCACCCATCACCAACACCTCAGGCTGACTCCATTCATTTGTATCATCATTAAGAACATTGTATTCAGGTTTCTCATATTACAATTACAAATATTCTTACAATTAAATTGTTGCTGTATTTCAAACTAAATAATGAGTGATTAAAGGTAAGGTAGGTCAGGGAAGAGGTTGAGCTGCATAAAATGGATGTTCTAAAAAAAACTTAAAGAGGGGTAATTCTGCTTTCCCATATTTAAAGCATGAATAAAATGTATGGAGCGCTTTTTGTGAAGTTCAACACACTACAAATAACAACATTTCTCCACATTAAACCCAGAAAAATGCAGATTTAGAAAAGTATTTGTGAACTATATTTGTCCAATATGATATATAAATGTTGAATGCTTATCTGAATGTTCAATGTTATATCCAAATCTTAGATTAGATCGTCATGTGATAAATGTCCTGATTTTAAATTTTCAGAAAAGATTTCTAAAATAGCTAAGACTTAATATTTATCTAAGGTTTCTCAATCTGATGCAAAGGTTTTAAATATTTAGAAATCTGAGCTACATATTAAGAAATCTAGAGTCAAGATTTAGAAATCTTAGATATTTTGTCTTTGCTAAATATTTAGAAATCTTTGCTAATATATCTTTGAAATATTTAGAATGTAAACTAAATGTTTAGAAACAGCTTAACATTTAGAATCAGGACATTTACTTATAACATTTAACATTAAGATACAGCAATCAACATTTATATATAATATTTTACAAATATATTTCACAAATATTTCACCAAATCTGAACAAAAAGTGATGTTTTAGGGCTGAATGTGGAATATGTTGATGTTATTTGTAGTGTGTGCAACTTTACAAACTGTGCTCCATAAAAATGTAACAAAGCTACGCTAAATTTAGATTTTTCAACATCTGCACATACGTATGTTGTAGAAATCCTTGAATCTGTCTGTCACCTGATCAGAATAGTTTGTTCTAAAAGTAGCACCAGATTTTCATGGTACTTGCTGAAATGATGAGGTCATCACATGAGGATCTCCTGGTTCAAAACCTATTGGCCTCAAACACTTCGGTATACCCATAGCTCCTCCCCCTATAGGGTCAGAGAGGGCCAGCCAATCAGAAGGAAGGGGGTTTGTGAAGCGTTAAAGAGACAGCAGCTAAAACAAAGTGTTTCAGACATGCTGAAATAAAGGATTTCTAAAACACCAATATGAGAAAAAGAGGGATATTTTTTTAAGAGCTGTAAATCAAGTTAAGCTACTATGGCACAATACCCCCTCTTTAAGAAAGCAGCTGAAATCATAAAATTTAGGAAGTGAGTCAGTCGTCAGTGAACACAATGAACTTTGGGGAGCACTTGTGAATCTGAGATGAGCCTTCCTGTAAGACTTCAAATACACTTTTCTGCCCAGGGTTGATAAATCACTCCGTGGCTCTGCGGTAGCTCAACAATGACATCACCATACAACAAAACCTGAAACCGACCCATCCTGTACTGCTCCCTGTCTGTCTGCGCTCTCAGAGTAAGGTGCACTGTTACTGACACATTCCAGCCCCGACCCAAAGCACACAGAGGCTGCTGAGGGTCTTTGCTGGGGCTGATGGGAGAGAAACTTTGGAAGAATGAATGAATGAGGGAATGACTGGTGAGTAAAGAGCCAATCCTTTATGGCTGTCAGGCTGCAGAGAGTCAGCAGGACGACTGTGAGATGCTTGAAATTAACCTTTGGTCAAAACAGGCCAGCTGAAAAAATCCTCGCCACTGGTAACATGATGCGCTGAGCTCACATGAATACACCTCCCTGTGTGTAATAAATAACCATTAAGCCTGGTGCAGTCTGTTTGGCCTGTTTGGTGAAACCCTGTCAAGTGTTAGTCTAGAGTCTGAAAGTGGCAGCTGTAGATTTCATTCATTCCCCAACTACATTCCGCACCAAAGCAGCACCGTGTGTCCCCATTCAGCCAAACCACAAGTCTGCTGGACGCACAGCAGTCACAGCTCATTATCCAGATGAACTGATGACACCTCAGAGCACCCAGGATACACACTCACTATGCACCCTTAAAGAAAATTACAGACCACACTGACAGGAGAGGCAAAGGGCATTTCAACAGATTATCTCACAGCTCAAACTACAAAGAAGGAAAACTAATGTTTCACTTATGGCCATCTTTAGAGACACTCACCTCGTTGTCATGCAGCAGATGTCATGATGATGGGATAAGGGTGACGTTCATGCAAACAATGATGGAGGGATGACGATCGCAGCAACAGAAAAGACGATGGATGTGATGGACAGGGAAATGGAGATGAAGGAATGATCAGAGAAAAAGAAAGACTGGTGATGGTGGGGATTAATTCACCTTTCAGATTCCAGGATTACACATGGATGTATAAAAACTTTTTCTAAATATTTGATTTCTATCACAGAAAAATGAAATTGATATACTACTATATTCATATTTATAAGGCAACTTTTGCCACATTAAAATCATTTGAGTGCATTTAAAAAAAAAAAAAAAAAACACCTCTGACTTCAATAACCTGGATGTGTTAAATACTTGATTCTGATTGGTGAGAACAAGACCTCATGAAATGACTCCAAAGTAAAAACAACACAGGAGACAGCCTGTACTTTAACTTCACATCAAATAAATCCACTGCAAGGAATCTTCAACAGGTGATCATAGGCAGTGTAATTTCATTTACTCAAATAGTTACAAATAACATAATATATTTTTAACAGTTAGAAACCTTGTCATCAGATGATGAACTCACTGTTAGCAGGAACAAAAGCAAAAGGACAGTCCATTTAAATTGAGACAAAGTTTGTTTTTTGTTGTTTGTTTCATATTAAGAGGAGCCATTGAGTCAAACTATGAATGAATGAATGAATGAATGAATGAATGAATGAATGAATGAATGAGGATTAGGTCCACTGGAAAACCTTCTTTAAAGCACTTGCACCCATTTCCTGATAATTCTGGACTTCAATAAGAAATTTGCACTCAACTGTAGAATTTTTACTTTTTATCTGAAACCTGATAATAACTAGAGGGGGGACCCGCATTTCCTTTCAGCTAATGTATATGATGCTCAGTGCTGATGCTCAGCATTTCAACATAATAATAATAATGATGATTAAAAAAAGAAATGCTCTTAGAAAAACTTGTGGTTAGAAATAAGCTGTTGGACCTTAAAAAACAGATTTTTAAAATGTAAAACACAAGATTTCTTTTAACTATAGAGTCCATGCTTTCTTCTAGAGATTAAGCAGAAGCATAGTTTAGGTTTTGCTGTTTCTGTTTTGTTTTTCTAAATTATTCAGGAGCCTTGTTGTGTGCTCATTGTTCTAAGGTTCACAGCTAAAACTCACATCATTCGACAGCAGCTGAACAACAGAACAAAATAAACAGAATACAAAGTACAAAAGCAGCAATAAAACAGTGAAATAATGCAACCTATCAGGAAGTAAAAACTCAAAAATTATAGCAAACACACAAAAAGAAAAGCAAATGGCAATAGAAGAGAACCCAGGCAGCACAAGAACCCAGCAATGTAGACGAACACCACAGGTTAACAGAGGATGGGACAAGCAAGTTAGCAGATTGAATAATAATAATATTAAAAAGATATATTCGATAGGTATACAAAAGAAAATGAAGGTTATGACAATAACAGTAAAAGCTAAAGGTTAGAACAGTCAAAATAGGCAAGGTATGCAGAGATTCTTTTCGTTTATTTGTTTACGCACAGCATCCAAACCGGTCTCCTCCTCCTCCGTGGCTCAGTGTCAGCTGCAGCACATGCTCACCGTCACTGAGCATAGCTAATAGCACGGCTCACAGTCTTAGCTCCGTAAACACACCATAGATAATAAAAACAGCAACAGAAAGAAACTCAAGAGCCTTTCACCTGACTTCCTGCTGGTAAATGAGATACGCTACAAACAATGTATCATTCTTTCTCTGTGTTACAGCCGCTATCGTAGCCACTTGAGATAGCTTCTCCCACTCACTATCATCAACACACAGTTGCTTATGCACTGGGCACACTGTGATTGGCTGGTCATCGCCCTTGACAATTCCTACTCTCCACCCAGAAGCGTCCAGAGTTAAAAAAAAAAAAAAAAAAAAAAAAAAAAACAGGTGAGGGAGGGGGTCTACAAGGGGGTGAGGCAGACACAGACACAGACACTGACACACAGGTATAGAGGTCCAGAGATAAGGGTTGAACAATATTGTTTCTGTATAACTTAACATTTCACTTTTTAGGAAAATTCTGCACACTTCACCTTTTAACTTAAGGATCATAGGATCCACTCCACGAACAGAGGCTCACTGACAAACAGCTCAGCTTTGCTTCAGCCTCTAGATTTTCTGCAGCCTTCCTGTTATTGGTTGTTTTGTTTATGCAGTGCAATACAGCTTTACCTTTAGGAAATATAATGAGCTTGATTCTAACACTACAACAGCCAACTTTTTGATTTAGTGTAGTTTTGTTCTTGAAGTGAATTTCTAGAATACACAACTTTACACCAAAAGTGCTGTGCCCTGATGAAAACTCTGCAAGAGTCAACACCAGTTGACATTTTTCCTGGTTGTAGAGATCTTCTTGTGAGTTTTGCCCTGAACCATTAATAGCTTTTCAACATCCTTGACTTAAGTCGCTGTGCCCGAGCTGAGCTGAGAACAGCCTCTGCTCTTTAGGCACACTGACTCCACCAACTGACAGAGGGATTATGTTTTTCAAAACAGTGGTGATAACGTACATTTTACTGGTTGGTTAACCGAACTGAAAACTTGCACACACTGGTATTAATCCAGCAAACACACATACACAAACACACACACAAGGGTAACTGTGTAGTCAGATAGCCACAATGAGTGTCAATCCAGGACAGTGAACCACAAATGTGAATGTTGGCATCAGCAATTATACAAGCAACACTCAAACCCAATCAGATATATCACTACAGAACGGCATGAATGGCACAGGAGCGGTCTGGACTGATTTTCAGCACACTCTGGACTTTCTCTCTTCCTGGATAAAACCAAATTTTTGAAATAAGAAAGAAAGTTTTATATTTCTCAACCTCATGCGTCGTAGTCTCTGTGGAAAACCAATATCCGAAAGTGGAACGCCTGCTAGAATCGTGTCTCTCTTTTTTTTCTTTTGATTTTGTTGATAGGCTGCAGGTCTTTCATGTTTTTGACTTGAAGTTGGCGCTCGCTCTCACGCTGCAATAACACTGACACTGTGTGGCCTGTGGCTTCTACATCATTTCATCTCTGCCTTTCACTGACTCCAGATCAACTGCTGCTCTGTAAACATATAGGACATGGCATCAACATATTTTCTGGTATGCTGTAATGTTGTTTTTGGAAAACAAATGAATTCTCTATGCCCAAAAAGGCCTCAATTCCTTTTAAGTCGGGGAAAAAAACCTCAGAGTAAAGCATGTTTCTGTGTTGTATTTGGCATTTCTCTGTAATTTGCAAACCATCTCACACACAGAGATACATGAGAGGCAACATCCTCCTTACAGCTGCCTTTCTTATTCAAGTACTCTGTGTACAGGAGTTTGTTTTAAATGTAATGTGTACATGTGGATGCCCAGCAGGACAGCATGCCTTTTGCAAATGCATGTCGACAGATCCATTACAGCAGCTCCTACAGCCTCAGTGGTGTTTCCTGCTCTGGAAACTTCAGAGAAAGAATAATTTGAATGATGTCAGCGTGTCTGCAGACAGGAGTGCTTGTGTTGGTACTGTGCTCCCCTGTGCAGCCATTCATATCATTTTTCTGAAACCTCATTATGTACCAAATATTAAGCCGCAGAATCCAGCGGTTTGAGTAGATGGGAGAATTTATTTGGTTCAAATAAAGAAAAAAACATGTGGTTTGTTATGCTTTCATTTTTTTAGGAAGGCTGAGGAATTGCTCACAGGTTACAAACAGCAACAGTTGTCACCATAAATCCTTGTGGATGTATAAGAGTGGAAAATGTCCCTCAAAACCACTCGTAGTACCACTTTGAAGAGTCCAAACCAAGTCTTTGTGAAGCATGACTACACATTCAAGCATGGCACATATGCATGTGTATGGTATACAGTCATGGACGAAAGTATCCGCACCCTTGGGATTTTTCTAGAAAATACACCATTTCTCTCATAAATTGTTGCAATTACAAATGTTTTTGGTGCAAATGTGTTTATCTCCTTGATGTGCATTGGAAAAACACTAAAAAGCCGAAGAAAAAAAGCCAAAATTGACACGGTTTTACACAAAATGCAGTAAATGAGCCGGAGAAAATTGTTGGCACCCTCAGCTCAATATTTAGGCCTCATCCACACGAAGTCAAAATGCTTAACAGTTTCCAAAACAATAGTCATAAAGATGAAGGCGTCTCAGAAAATGTGTGCGTCTATATGAATGCACTCGATACGCATGAAGACGCTGTAAAACTCTTGCCAGACCTCTAGGGGCGCTGTAACGATATGAGGGCTACATAGTACGCCGCCATTGTTGTTGTTGTTGTTGCCATAGTGCCGCTTGTGCCGCATGCGTATTAATGACGATGTGAAAGTATGACATCAACGTATCAGAAAAGTTGCAGAGAGCCAGAATACACGGAGCCACGTATACAGTGTTTCTAAATCTTCCCACTTTGGAACCTAGTTTCAGAAATGATCATTTACAGACCCACAAAACGCCGTCTTCGTATGTATGATACGCAGATTCAGCAAAAAACGTATGCGTTTTGACCTCGTTTGGTCTTCCTGTGGATGAGGCCTTAGTTTCACACCCTTTGGAAGAAATAACTGAAACCAATCACTTCCTAGAATCATCAACAAGTTTCTTACACCTCTCAGATGGAATTTTTGAGATCTCTCCATAGGTGTTCAACGGGATTTAGACCTGGACTCATTAATAGCCACTTCAGAACTCTCCAGAGCTTCATCTCCAACCATTTCTTGGTGCTGTTTGAGTACTTTTTGGGTCATTGTCCCGCTGAAACACCCATGACCTCTGACACAGACCCAGCTTTCTGACACTAGGCCCTACATTGCGACCTAAAATATTTTGATAATCTCCAGATTTCATGACTCTTTTCACACCGTCTAGGCCCCCAGTGCCAGAGGCAGCAAAACAACCCCAAAACATCATTGAACCTCCATTATGTTTGACTTTAGACACTGTGTTCTTTTCTTTGTAGACCTCATTCTGTTTTCTGTAAACAATCGAATGACTTACTTTTCCAAAAAGCTCCAATTTAGTCTCATCTGTCCACACAATGTTCTCCCAGACGGGTTGAGGCCTCCTCAGGTACATTTTTGCAAACTCCATTCTGATTTTTTTATGTCTCTTAGTCAGCAGCGGGGTTCTCCTCGGTCTCCTGCCATAGGTTTTTTTTTGTGTTTTTCCAGTGCACGTTAAAAAAATAAACACATTTACAGTTGTGCCTAAAAGTTTACAGCCCCTCCAGTAGAATTTTCTGATTTTTTGGCCTTTTCTCAGAATATATGAATGATAACACAAAAACCTTTCTGTCACTCATGGTTAAAGGTTGGGTGAAGACATTTATTACCAAACAACTGTGTTTACTCTTTTGAAATCATAATGACAACAGAAACTCCAAAAATGACCCTGTTCATTTTTAGATACACACACTCTTATTATAAGCAAATAGATCACAGGTGAGGATCGTTACCTTTAGTGTTAACTTTTAAGCATTTATCAGGCCAAAATCACCAGAGATGTATAAACTTCTTAACAGGGTCATTTTTGAAGTTTCTGTTGCCATTATGAGTTAAAAAGAGTGAACTTTTTTTTTCAATAAATGTCTTCACCCACCTCTAACCATGATTGATAAAAAAGGATTTTGTGTTATCATTCATATTTTTTGAGAAAAGGCCAAATAATCATAAATTCTGCTGGGGTGTGTGAACTTTTGGACACAACTGTATATTAAAAACATTTGTGATTGCAACAATTTCTGGGAGAAATTGTGTATTTTCTGGAAAAATTCTTCATCTATGACTGTATGTGAGACCCGTGTTGTGAGATGAAAAGACTGAAAGCTCACAATGAAGAGACATTTGCATGATTTGGTGCAGACGTCAGTCCTAAAGCAAAAAGTGATCAAAACTAAAGAAACTGATTTGTCACAGAAAAACATATGAAGCAAAGACAGATACCTGGCTGGAATACTACTGGTGGCATCAAAGAAAGCTATACCAAGAAAATGGTGCATGACCCTCCTATTCATAAAAACTGTTTGAAAATTGTGGAAAAACTAAATGACGTGGAGACTTTTACTCACAATTTAAGATTTCAAACACCTGCATGCCAAAGAAAATGGAAAAAAAATGACTGACTCTAAAATTCAATGAAAATCTGAAGAGAATGGACTTAAACAAGGCTGAATCAACTATTGTTAACTGACACCACTGTTTTTAAGTTATGTTTATTTTCATGTAAGTGTATTACTAAAAGCAAATAAAACAGAAGTTGAAAAGAAACAGAGAAACTGAATTACTTGAAACATAATTACTTTCAGTTTCAGGGAAATGAAGGCGGAAGGCTCATGTAACAAGGGCACACATAAATAGGTCACTCTTTCCACTAAACTTCTCAAAAGATGAGCATTTAAACTTTGAAACCAGGTTATACAGCTCTGATACAGCCCCTTTCACTAAGCTGTCTTTAGATACTGTTTATAGTAAAATAGACCTCGAGGGTTTGTCTAATGTATTTTTTCTGTCTTTTTCCAACAAGACTTGGTACTTGAGGATATTTAAAAATACATATATGGGTCAATGACGTGACGTCCCCTTTTTTGTGTCTGAGTGCAATATTTCCTTCCATCATGAATTGAGTATTTCATCACATGTATTTCTTTATTCTATGAAACCTGTGTTATTTGAACACATCTTTAAACTATTAAAATATAACATGTTTTTTTTGTGTTTTGGTCCCTCAAACCCCCAAAATGTCAGGTGGTGCAACCGTCCTGACAAGTATCCACAGTAATTAAACTCTAAAAATTGAATGTCAGTTGTTGTAAATGGAAATTAAAAATACAGTGGCATTATTTTATGCTTGAACC
This sequence comes from Thalassoma bifasciatum, assembly GCA_008086565.1. Classification (NCBI taxonomy): domain Eukaryota; kingdom Metazoa; phylum Chordata; class Actinopteri; order Labriformes; family Labridae; genus Thalassoma; species Thalassoma bifasciatum. Next base: position 21,784 of record RPOG01005867.1, read on the forward strand.
TTTTTAAATAAAACATTCTTTGCAAATAAAAAGAATTTTAAAGCTGTTGAGAAATTTAAAAAACTTTTGTCCCGTAATTTTCACCTTGTCAAATGTCAGGGTGGTGCAACCGTAACATTAGACTTTTATTTTAAAGTGAAGAGAATAAAACAGGAAACAGGNTTTATCTTATTCACAAATAAAAGAAATGAAACACACAAAATGAAAATGTATGAGTCACTACAGACACTTGAGAGATACTTGCCAATAATTTCACACAGAAAAAATAACAGGAACATATAAATATATTTTCATATATTTGGTTGCGCCACCTGACATTTTTGGGTGCTCAAATTAAAAATACTAAAAAATAATGAACCTAAAAACTTTGAAATGTTGGTCAACTACTGAAATCTGTTAAAAAACATAATTCTTCACTCAGAAATATGTTTTTATCCATTTTCAAAGAACTTTTAGAAAATACGTTTTTAGACCCTCTTTTTGTCATTGACTCATATATTTTTTATTGATGCTAAATATACACTTTATCTCTTCAAAACACATCATGTTTGTGTTTGGAGGATACAAATCCTGCGTTTTAGCTAAACCTTAACCAAAGCCCTTTAACTTCATTGAAAACACTGAATCTGAAACAGTTTCTTTGGTTTTAGCCTTTGCCGTCTTTGAAACAGCATGCAGTGGAAAAATCATTCTTTCCATTAGTGATGAAGACCCCACATGCTTTACTTAAGACATCAAAGACAGTAGGTTAGAAAAAAGTTTTTCCGATTAAAATTCATCTCTGCTGATCTGATCCATTGAATATTTATTTAAAATAGCATGACTTAGTCCAATATCATAGTATCCCTGTCTCTGTATCTGAGACAGAGCAGATCTTTGACGCACATTTATGGGTTAATCAAACTAACAACAACAACCGCTGACAATGGTAATGGGATATTTTTGCTAGGAATTTGTATCAGATTGTGTAAATATTTGAACCATGTTTCTTTTCACATTTCTGCATCACAGAAACCAATAAATCACTGCGAGACAAAAAAGGCACCACAACTTCAACCATGTGTATTTCTGTCCTCCTCTGGACTATAAAAAAGTCAGAGAGCAGAGTAAACAGTCTGCTGTGATTATTCTCATGATTTCCTTCCAGATATTCCAACCATAACAATACTTATTACCACAAGAGCTCCTCTGATTAGAGATACTGTCGAGTAAAAACAAAGAATACAGGAAAAAGTCAAACATTTAACAGTTCATCAAAGGGCAGAGAGACTAACGTTCCTGTACTAGTCCTGACTCTCGCCCGGCCCTGCCGAAAAGAAAGTCGACTCGGTTTCGCAGATCGCAAAAAATTCAGCTGTCGGTCCGTCGCACAGACTTTACTGCCCGCGAGGGGACCACTGCTGTCCCAGACCGGGTTCTCTCTTCTGCACAGTCCGGAACCTCTCTACCGAAAAGGCACTCAAATACCAAGCAGTTAAAACGTCACGCAATGTTGCATGAAAAGGGAAACAAAAATGTCCTCCGCAGGATGCCAAACAGTCTCGTCAGCGAGACCCGATACGTTTCTAAAAACAGAAGATCAGAATATCTGCTGCCACAAGAAAGATAAAGCCATATTTGTTCATTCATTTGTTTCCAGATATTGCTTACTTGGCTGATTGGAGTTTACATTGAGACAGAGCCTGAGCGGGGCTCTTGTTATCTGTATTTTGACTAGCTAATGGAAATCCAGTTTATTCTGTCTTCATTGTTTGTGATGGGGAAGCGAGGGAGTCCTCTGCATAAAAACATTGAGCTGATTAGAAAGAATGAAAGCGTGTCTGTGCCTGAGGTCTGCAGATGTTCAGTATGTCAGGGCTGTTGGGGGGTCTGTCTGCTCTTTGTTTACTGCTGGTGGTACCACAGAGTCCCTCTCAAGTGGACAGAGAACAGACTCAGTTCTCTGGCTTGATATTTACTATAAGACATGGCTACTTGCTGTGAAGATTTATTTCTTTAACTGTGCTATTGAGCTGTATAAAGATCTGGATTTAGCTGCAATTACTAGCTGGTAGATGACTCTTTTGACAGCAGTACTGCTGTTGACAACCTCTTCTTTTGGATCCTAAGATAAAATGAGATACGATTCATTTTATTCACTATTGCACATGTTTGAAAGCAACAGGATGTTCATTTGAGTTACATCCCCTCCAAGAAACATAAAAAAGACATAGACAAATAACCTGGGGAGGACAGGAGTGAGAGAACTGTTGGGTCCCCAGTTTCATTAGAAGAAAAAGAATACAAGAGGTAGGGGGAGGGGAAAAAAAAGCAAATACCTGACTGGGGTGGGGGCACAGTTTGGGATAAGGAAAAAACATTACAACAATAAAACTTGAAGACTTGCACAGGAGGGAGGAGGGAAAAAGATCAGGGGTGGGGGTTGTCACGGCAAAGTCACTAAGGGAAGCACACACAGCCTCACATAGGCGCGTCACCTCCACCTTAGTGGTCTACACTGTAACAAGGAAGCAGAGTGGGGTTTGGGGGCCTGGTTGACCCCCAAACCCCACCCCACCCCAAGTTCTAGGGGGGGTGAGTGGGTTACAGGTTACATGTAATGGTATGCGTAAGTCCGAGAACTTTTACACCGCCCAGACTCAACACTGTCTGTACCCGCTGATAGTGACAAGGCCACAGCTGTTGCCGTGGAGACAGCCTCAAAGAGTTCTGATCCAGTGACAAAGTTCACGGGAGGATGGGGGAAGGAGGAGAGGGTTGTTGGGGAATCTCTGAGAATTGTAAGCTTATCAGCCTTTCAAGGCTGATGTGCAGGGCTCAAATGAGAGACGAATAAGATGTTTTGGGACGGGCGGACTGCAATTTTCCATCCACCTTAAGTTTCTGGTTCTCTCAATAAGTGGTGATCCAAAAAGTCCTCATTTGGTGACCCATTACAGCCAAGCTGAGCTGTCAACTTCTCCGAGTCAGAATCCAGGAATCTCGTCCTGCTTGTGAATAAGTTCAGGTATCGCATCAGTCTGAGTGCTGACAGCCCTGCAAATTCCTTCAGTGATGGGCAGCTTCTCAATTGCCAAAATTGCCGCCAACGCCTTCCAAATTTTGCAATAAATCAGGAAGCTGCCATCGGCAAACAGCAGAAAGCCTACTATTACAACTCCAATTGCGTAGAACTCTTCAACATCCTTGACAGAAAGGATCGACAGGCACAAGAGCCTCCACTCCGCCCAGGAATCCCATTGTGTATCTGACTGCAAACCTTCCGTTAAGGCAGGTGGCTTCTCCTTTACCTGTTCTCCTCATCCAGAAAATTTGATCAATTACATTGAGAGACCAGCAGATCATTTCCATGAATTTAGTTTTCAGATGGAGATGCAGTGAGAGGCCGATAGTTCAGACAGAGACAGTACAAGACAAAAAGCAGCAAGCAGGGAAGATAAGGGCAGGGAGGGAGCGAGAGAGAAAAAGCTGTTGAGTGCAGGGAGAGATCCACCGAGTTGATATTTTTGTTTCGATCACGTGCTCTCTATGTTTACACAACAACTTTTCACAATGTTTCACCCAAAAATCTGTGATCACATGGAAACACCAAGGGACTGTAGAAGCTAGAGCATGCCTGCCAGGCCTGTAGTTGGCGACGTAAGTGTAGGAGCCATTTACATGACAATATTTTAGAGAGTGAAGGAGAGCTGAGTTGATCATGTGCTGTTCATACTGGATTCTTCTTCCCTGATTGTAGAAATAGCACGACAGATGCATATTTTGTTTCAGATTCAGCAGCACAAGCAAAACACTGTAGCCCGCTATTGTTAGAGTTGTTTTCCAAGTTCACACACGGCCTTGGCAGAATGAAACTGAAATGTGCATGTGCATTTCTATTGAAAACTCTGGTCTGCTGTTCATACGGCAACAGTGAAACAATGTTTCAGTACTAATCTTCTCTGAAGGCCGTTTTGAAAATTTTCCATTTCAGGTCAGCTTACAAGCTGTTTCTGTTTTTAATGAGGGACAAACCACACAATACCTTTGCTTTACACCTTAAACCCACAGTTGTGTAAACTTCACCATGATGGCCAAAATACACCTAATGGGTCTCCAAAATGATCACATCACTGCTTCAGATAGGATCCTATTCAAATCAATGTGTCAACTCACACTAGACCTGGCTGCATCCCTGCTCCGGCAGGTCACAGCAGGTACGTGACTGTTTCATTTTTGCAACCGAGAGGAACAGAAAGTTTTGTATAGAAACTACCTACAAATGGCCAGGGACTGTCAAAATAGTCTAGTTTAGCTTAGTTTATTACCATTTCTACTACCATGCAACAATAAGGTGCCCAGCCCTAATGGACTTACATGACACTTAAATAATGAACAAAACTGGGGCACAGATGGCCCAGTGGATTAGGTCACCCACCATGAGGTTCGCGCTCAAGAGGGTGGCCCAGGTTAGATTCTGTTTCCCTCATGCCACATGCCCCACTCTCTCCCCCTTTCCTACTTTATCAACAGTCCTTCTCTACCAAATCAAAGGCATGAAAAGCCCAAAAAATAACTTTAAAAAACAAACAAAAATGAACAAAAATAAATAAATAAATAAACTGTGTCAAAACCAGATCAAATAGTAGAAATAATAAAAATAATAAAAATAACAACAAACACAGGTGGGCCAAGAGTCTGAGCTCAACACAATTTTAACAGCCCAACATGATTGAAGAAAGACTTATTGCTGGCGAAGGAAGTGTGGGAACTCAACTGGTCCATCTGTGCTCAGCCTCGTGTACATCCATGCATTGGGGTATGCATGGTTTGTGTGTTTGTGCGTGTGCGTGTGTGTGTGTGTTTGCGTGCGGGTATTGGGGGGGACCAAAGGGCCTTTGTGGGCATGTTTTTAAGTGGATGTAAAACACTTTGTGCTACATTTTACTGTATGAAAAGTGCTTTATAAATAAAGTTTGATTGATTGATTGAACAATCCTTGTAGTTATTTGCGCACCAGTTGAAACAGAATGGTAATACTTTGTTGCATTATAATATTTGTTTTCAACTTGATAATTGGGTTATTTGGAAACAATGGTGTTGGTTATACTAGTATCATGATCCAAATGGTTCAAATGAGTTCACCACATTAACTAGCTAGCTACTCATTACTAGACAATGGGACAGATCTTTTGTAGACTAAACTATCTAAACTCTGTTTGACTTTTGCAGCTATACAACCCATGAAGGCTTGGTCCCTTGATGGCTGCGTCCTATGGATTTGAGACAGCTACAATGTGTGGCTGATGGGCCATCATGGTGGCTGCTTGTAAATCAACAGTAAACATGGCTATAAGAAAACCTTAGTATCCCCAGTCTCCCTTTTAAAGTCTCAGTTATTCAAAGAACCCACACTGCATGTGAAAATAGTCCAAAATGTGCAACTGAGACTGTAGAAAAAATGTTTACTTCAGTTATAAATTGAGTGAGACTTCCTTATTTATATTTAAGAAGTGAGTTCCTCTACTGAAGCTGCATTAATACATAGTCAATGCAGTGAAACATGTCTCTCATCAGTTTCTCACAATTACTGATACAGGAATAAAAAATGGATGTGCTGCTGATGCTTTCACTCACCATACACTTTAGACTAAAATTACAGCAGACACAGATTTTCTCAGAAAAATGTTTGAGTCTGTCCTGATATGACCAGAAAGTTAGCTCTGGGGCAAACATAAAAGTCTGATCTGGGTTGGACCTCAATGTGAGAGTCGATGATTAAAAAGATCTGAGGGGCTTTTACAGAGACCCTAAAATATCAATACAAGGTGCTATTAAAACTTTTTCTGACCCTTATTTAGGCTTTCTTAAAATGATATCAGTAGTATTTTCATCCTGGCGTCAGTGCAACAGTTTATCTGCAGCGTTTGTTTTTCCCAGCGGAGGGATAACGTCAGAGAAACAAAGTGTTTGACGCCGTGGGGAAGTTGTCAGCACACTTAGTCACACAGCAGTGGAGCTGTGAGGCTGTTAACCTCTCTGCCTGCTTACTTACCAGATAACAATACACAGCACACAGAGCTACAGTTCAGGTAGAGACTTTCCTCACACCAAACCAGATACAGAGGAAAGAGTAATGTTCATTTGATGACTTGGCCAAACAAAACATGTTTATACTTCCTCGCCCTGTTGCCAGACCTCACCTTGAATGCACTTCTCCTCTGCTTTTCCAGCTTCGAGGTTGCCTTTATTGCCATTAATCACCCCTGCCTTTAACTAAATTGGGGGCTGTTAATCTAAGTGTATTTTAATGGAACACTTCAGAAGCAACTCCCTCAATTACATCAACTCTTTCCAGCACAGTCCCTATTAGTAGCAACCTTTCATTACTGGGCAGGGGGGCCCACAGACAAATAGAGAGAAACAAGAAGAGTGAGGGGAGCCTTGGTTAATCAGTTTCACCTGCTGTCGCCCAAAATACCACTGTTTCTATCCTGTGTTAGACCATTGACTGTATATAGAAT
>RPOG01005868.1:7213-19514 GCA_008086565.1 Thalassoma bifasciatum
CATCCGAGCTAATCCATTTCTCAAATTGATGTAAACTCCATCATCTATGAGACCTCCCTCAACAAGATTAACATCTCCACTCATAACCTGACCGTAGTCAAACTCAAACCTCTGCCCATCAACTACATACTCTTTGGGCAACTCTGATGCAAGAAGATAGTGATTCACAATGTCACTGATCAGTTTCTTGTCCTTCAAAGAGGAATACAACTTGTCCCCTGAAACAACAACTTCATCCAGGGTATCTGACTGCCATGTAAACACACTGTGAGACACATGTTTGGCCAAGCTTACCAGGCTTACAGCCATACACTGTTTCCCTCCATTTTCGAAACGATCATCTCCCTGATGAAAGGATCCATGCACATGATTTGCAGCCCTGACAATGCTGTTTCCCTCAACCTCAACTACAACATCACTGTCTGCAGCCTCAACATCACTGTCTATGACTTCAACCTCACTTTCTGAAACCTCACCCTCACTTTCTGAAAGTTCAACAACACAACCTGAAACTTCTGTGGAGCTCTCCACAGCAACATCAACATCCATCTCATCCACAGCCATGGGCACAACAGCATAGCACTGTCCTTTCAACGACTGTTGCAAACCCCTAATGTGAAACATTAAATCGCCAAGGCATGTAGTAAATACAGCCACAGATCTTCCACATCCTGAAGCAAATCCAGACCCATCTCTTTGTCCACAGTCAACAACCACCAAGTAATTGTTATGTTTTATTATCGCAGTACATGCACTGTCAATGCTAAATAGACACATGCCAGTACTCATCAAAACGTCTTGCAGCTTCTCATACAACAGAGCCTCTCCACTAGGTCCAACAACAATGTACTCTGCAAGATCAAGCTCAACTTTCCACTTCCTGCCAAACACCCTGGTGGTCTGTACAAGCTGATAAAACCTGTTTTTGTCTTTCAAAGTCTGGCTCTCTTGGGCAATAAAAGCATACAAATCAGTAGCCACTGAGCTCACCTCATCTACATCTGTGCTACCCCAAGTACACACAGGTGCAACCTTGTGTTTAATTGCAGCCACAACACTACAACATATGGCTGCATTAACATCAGTACGTTCTTCACTCCCTGCTCTAAGACTGCCAGAAATTACAGGTGGTGGTAACGCTTCACAACATACACAACATACAGGAGCAACATCACCTTGAGCTTCAATGCAGAATTGAGTGCGATGGTTGTCAGGGACCTGGGCATGAGGGGCAGGAACAGATGTTGCAGGCGCGGAGGACGTGGCAGACACTGAACACTCTGGGGACGCATGGACAGCCTGGACCTGACAAAAATAAAACATGTGAATGTCTTTAAAAAACAACTTACATATCAAGTCTTTCTATTAGTCAATTGAACTTCTATTTGCTCTTATTGCAATAGTTCCACTTTAAGATAGATCAAGTGCAAAACATAATAACATCAGACATTGGACTGTCAAAGAAGTAAACAGAAACAATGCTATTTAATAATTGAAAGACTGTAAAACCACTCACCTCGACCTGAACCATCTCTGGCAAGACCGTGGTAGGTGTGCCCCCGGGCTGCACACTCACCACACACGCCTCTGCCTCCACCTTGAATAAAAACCAGGTAAAAAGAATGTCAAGCATTTAATCACCAACAACAGGCTGTCAAACTATCCACAGTTTTAATAAGTTGAAACACTACCTAAGGACAGTATCAGATCAAACTTACCTGTCGGATGGACCGACTCCTCTTGGAGACAGAAGCCTTCCCCTTGCGTTCCACCAAGGCTCTCTAAAAAAAAAAGAAAAACAGCTATATATCAGTGGTCCACTGACACAACAGCAACATTCAATCTCACAACATATCAATCACAACATAGAACCAACCAAAAATTAGTTTAAAAATTACCTGCTTGCCCATGGGAACGGCAGTGCAGCCTGCACGACCAGCACCACCTGCAGGACCAGGTTGATGAGATGAAACAAGCTTGTTCATCTCATCCAACAAGGCAGCGCTAAACCAGACTGGGTTTAGCGGGATGGAACACTCCACCTGAAAAATCATCATCAAAAACAAGTGTTCAATTGAACAGCTCTCAACTAACTTAGTTATTTCACAACACAAAGTAACCACACTCAGCTACTTTCTCAATACGTGCATGGTAAATCAGAGAACTACTAACCTGTGTCCCATCCATACGTTTCTTGGAAACCACACCAGAGGACCTAGCCAGCTCCCCTGATGAGTTTCTCTGTATTACAAAGAAGCATAGTTTGAGTTAACATTCACTTTAAGTTTTTTATTACCATACAAATGTCTTTAAACACAAACAAAACATGTCATGCAATTTACCTTACTGCCCCGTTGCACAAGTGTCCACTCTGTGAAGGGGTTCACTCTAGGACGCGGTGGACCAACCTCACCCTTCACAACAACTCTAGGCCTCACACGTGGGACAGATGGCCTGGGAGGTGTCATCTGCGCACGGACGGACTCTGGCACAGGCTTCAGGGTCTAACAAAGACATAAAAATGAAATAATCATTATTAACAGTTAAGAGAAATCTTCATATAAACACAGTTACAAGATACAAATAAAACTGGATTATACAAAATTACAAAACAACTCAATAAAAAGAAATCCAAACATAACACAATATATCAAAATGAAGAACATAAAAATCACATTACACATAAACAACTTACATGGTAAGCAGCCTCCCAAAGCAGTCCTGCTAGGATAGGCATCCCCAAGTCGTCAGACAGGTGAATCTATTAAACATTGAAAATATAACATGTTAATACAACTTCCAACAGGAAACAGAACTTTTGCATACTTAAATACCACATTGTACTCACTCCATCTCTAGCCCACAGGTCAGTATCGGCTACTGGGAAACTCTGCGATGCTGGAAAGTACTTCACACCTTCAAATGAACATGGAATAATATATAAACACCAAGACAGAATTCTACATTCAATTATGCACGCATGCCACATATAAATATAAACAATCATGTAGATAATATTGCATACCCATACGAGCAGCTACACGGTGATACTCCTGCCGGAGCGCCTCCTGCTTCGCCATGTTGCTCCCGATGCGAGGAGGGAAATCAAGCACCGCAACCTGATAATGAACAAAAACACATTTGTGTATTACAAAGAAAGTTGTCAAATGGAGCTCACATTTATTTGTAAATTTAAAAGCAAACATTATAAACAATATGTTGAACAACATCTGTAAACAATGATACAGTAACCGCAGCAAGCTCAAAACTTACGTTGCACCATCTGTTCATCGCTGAACACAGAAGCATGGAGAAATCACAGCTTGCTTCTTCGATGGTCTTGGAGTGGGTCAGGTTGTTGCTGGGCGCCAACAAGACCACTGCTGCAGGAGTAACAGGAACCTCAGCGTGCAGCAGCTCTGTCCTCACCTGGTGCGCAGCTGCTCCAGATGTCGACATGATGCCAAAGGAAAACAGTTCCTTTGGCATCTCCACGAAACCATCAGCGATGGCTCGCAGGTGGGAGTCACCCACGAGAAGAACAAACTAAAACAATAACGATAAAGAAAGGAGGTTATTTACTAATATTCAATTCACTTCTGTATATCACAAAATACCACCAAACATCATCCTTACAGTTTTCTCTGGAGACACCGCCGGGATGACCAACTTGTGGCTCTTCCCAGTCAGAGCTGAAGTTGGCCATTTCCTGACGCGATGGCGAAAGCCGGTGCCTTCACCTGTTTAAGCAAAACAAATCCATAAATGACAATAGAACAGATTTTCACACATAGAAATAATCAATAATGATAATACAATTTTTAACTTCACACACACTATAAAGTTAAACTACAACTTACGTGCATCATCATCTGGAACAGGCCACCGTGGGGTGATGGCAATGTCTCGTCGCTCAGCAAGTCGCCTTGCTGCTGCCTGGGAACGACGGAAGGACTTGGTGCGTGGCATCTGTGCAACCATAAACAAAATCAAGGAACAAAAAAAAAAAACAGTTACACGATGAACCACTTAATGCAAGTATACACCTTCACAAATGCATAAACAAATACAAAAATGAAAAAAAAAAATTGATACACAACTTACCCTCTAGTGCACAAAGTCCTGAAATCCACACGAGAAAATCAGGAGAAGTCTCTTTTCAGTGACTGCAAATGACCAAACAGCATAATTTTACTTTATGCTCTCTCAGATATCCAATTACATCTGCACAAAACTTAATTCATTATCACTTTCATTTATAACTTAACAATGACATGAAATTTTACACATTTTATCATAAATGGTCAATGTAATGTATATCTTTAAACATTTCAAGAATGGAAAGACACTTTGGCTATTTCACATTATACTATTTACAATACAACTTCTGACTGATACAAACAACACAACACATTATCCATATACAAAACAAATACCAACTACAGTGATACTCCTTTCAACAGTCCCCCTCCTATTGAAGGACTCATGCAATTCTCAGACTTCCAGCAAAACATTCCTATCATTGTCATAACCTTACTTCTCACTTGATACCACTGGCAAAATAGATTCACCATTAAATCAAATAACCAAAGGTATCTACTCACTTCTCCCGAGCTTTGTAGGCCTCCGCTGAAGAAGTACGTCGATGTATAATCAATGAACAGAAAAAAAGAGATATAAAGTCTGGAGAAATGGAACCTAAAAAGTCAAAAAAATTAAAAGGGAAAGGGTGGTAGAATAGGCTGGAAAGCCCAAGGGAGTCTCTCTGCAATAAATCAGATGGGTAGTTCGTTCGCTGTAAAAGCTCACGCGCAACCTCTGAGAAGGATAGCAGAAAGACACCGAAGTCAGGACAACACCTGGATATATACCTTGAGGGGGCGTGGTCAACATCAACCAATCACAGCTATGTGTTTCCATAGCCACAGTCATGCAAACAAAACCATCACCTTACACAACCAACTATTGAAATTCAATAGACAAGATACCACTCCCACACTTTCTTAACGACTTACAGCTCGGCTACCCACTCACACAATAGATCATGTGACAACCCATCTACACACCCCGAAACCCATTACCATAACCCTATTCAGACAATCCTGACCACACCCTGCATAAACTGGAGAATAACAACTCATCTCACTTCCACTGCCAAACAACATTAACATATGCATGTGACTGCACAGACCTTTTGTTACTAGTCATCACATGATAACCCACATAACACTTCTCTGCAGCTGATGCCACTATGTGTTAAGTCACCATTGTCCAACTCTCACAGCCCAACTTACCTTATTCCAACTCACACTGCACTCAACCTCACAAGTAACACAGTTTGCCATATAAGTCAAATCAATTTCTAAGTGACGCAACGTTCATACAATAATAAAATAACCATCTGTTTCTCCTTTTATGCACAGCTTGTTCACAATTTTTATACTTACTTTCCCTTTATTTTACATTATTACACTTGTACCTTTCTAAGTTCAGTGCCATATACCATGTTAAGTAAATATCATGTTCAATAAAATGTACTAAACACACCTGGACATTCTCATGATCCCTTCTGTCATACACTCACATTGCACTACATCAAGCTCCAACTGTTTTAACTTCGCAAAGTCTGATCTGGACCAAAGTGCACACGTATGTTCGCTGTCGCAGCCTGAGTCCATGTACGTGTCAATGTACAGCGCCCCCCTACTGGAAACACCTAAACTACACATAGTTGACCATTACATTAGAAACACAATTTCTTAATAACACCATTCTTATACAAAGTCAGATCCTGACCAAAACACACACAAATGTCCAGTGTCCAAGCCTGAATGCAGCCATATGGCTTCCATTCACCCAAAGTAAGGCGCCTCCTAGTGGCGACAGGAAATTAAAGGTTTTACTCTGTGAGTTACAGCTCCTCCCCCTTTATTTTATTTTACAAAACAACTGCACAGAAACATCAAAAACATCTTCAGCAACCACCACTTCTAAAGACAAGCTTCTATTTTCAATACTTTCCAACTGGGTTACTGTCAAACTCTAAACTTGCTTCATGAATGAACTGGTCCCTATAACTCCCTGATTTTTGGCCTCATTTCATTCAAATGTCATTCAAACTGTCAAGATAATCCCTGGACACACCCTGAAACTTACAGGATTCAACTCTTGTTTTTTTTGTTTCTTTACTGCCCAGTTGCCTCATTTTTCAGGTACTCCTCTTGAGATAAACTCCGCAATTCTATGGCACACCCCCGTGAATGTGTAACCGCTACTCAGGCGTTACGTCTAGAAATTTTTTTTGTGCTAGCTACGCTAGGCGCGGACTAGTTGCGCTAGCCCCTCGGGGAAAAATTTTCTATAGCTGTAAATTTTATTAGGTTGGATACATGGACTCCACACCTACAAAAAAGTCTCTTATTGAGATGGTGAATTCTGAACAGCAACTTCAGAAATGAGGCCCAAAAGTGCCTTTTTTGGCAAAAATAGGTTAGCTATTTGAACGAACTTGTCCTAGGGATTTTATCCGATCGATTTCTATGTTCTCGTGTGTATGCGACATATATCGAGGATTAAAAGTTGTACAAAGAGTTTTCATTAGTCTTCCGGTTTGGCCACAAGGGGGCGCTGAGTAAAACGCGGTTTTTTTTTTGGTCGGAATCGCANTATAGAAACACAAGTCCTTAATAATAACATTCTTATACAAACTCCGATCCGGACCAAAACACACACAAATGTTCAGTGTCCAAGCCTGAATGCAGCCATATGACTTTCATTCACCCAAAGTAAGGTGCCTCCTATTGCCCACAGGACATTAAAAGTCTTACTTTGTGACTAATAGCTCCTCCCTCTTTATTTTATTTTTCAAAACAACTGCACAGAACTATCAAAAACATCTTCAGCAAGCACCATCTCTAAGGGCAAGCTCCTACTTACAAGAATTTCCATCTGGGTTACTGTCAAACTCTAAATTGGCTTCATGAATGAACTGGTCCCTATAAGTCCCTGATGTTTGGCATCATTTCATTAAAATGTCTTTCAAACTGTCAAGATACATCCCTGGATACACCCTCAAACTTAGAGGATTCAACTCTTGGTCTCACAAGTTTTGCTAATGTTTTTGCCCCAATTTTAGGTCTCATCAACTCACACACTGCATAAATGACTATTTGGCTCCAGCAAATATGGTCATTTGGCCAGTCTACAGGCCCAACTTAAAGTAAAGGTGCCTTCTGCAGGCTTGTAGTGTCCATGTGCTCTGAACCCCACAGGGGCCTCGATTGACCAACGTGCCATAACCCCACGTGTGCCTCGAATGACCAATTCGCTCGGTCCCGTTTATCGCTGCTTGGCAGCTTTAATTATTTTTGTTTCTTTACTGCCCAGTTGCCTCATTTTTCAGGTACTCCACTTGAGATAAACGCGATCGACATATGGCACACCCCCGTGAATGTGTAACCGCTACTCAGGCCAAATGCTTACATTTTTTTCAAATGCTAGCTACGCTAGGCACGGATTAGTTGCGCTAGCCCCTCCGGGAAAGTGGTGCTATAGTTGTGATTTTTAGTAGGTTCAAATGATCTAGTCCAGCCCTACAAAAAAGTCTCTGGCCAACAAAAAAACTTTTGAACAGGGAGTTCGGAAATGAGGCCTAAATATCCCATTTTGGCCAAAAATAGGGTACCTATTTGAACGAACTTGTCCTAGGGATTTTACCGGATCGATACCAAAGTTCTCCTGTGTATGCGAAATATATCGAGGATTAAAAGTTATTAAAAGAGTTTTCATTAGTCCTCCGGTTTGGCCTCAAGGGGGCGCTGAGTGTTTTTTTTTTTTACGTTTTATCGTATCACCATGACAGTTTTTTTTCAGATAGATCTTTTCGAGGCCTTTCGGAATATATAAAACATTTTGTTACCATTTTATAAGTTACTGCCGATATTTGAGGTCAAAGTCGGCATTTTCGGAAAACTCGCCAACTTCGTGACCTCGTTACTCCTTTATTTTTAAATCCAATTTTTTGTTAACAATTTTTAAATTAGGTGCTCCCTTAGACGCACCACCAGTATGTGCCCAATTTCCCGTGAAAATTCCGGCCGGATCGCATAATTCAGTCGTAGCTAGCGCAAAAAAAAGTGCTTCGCTAAATTTTAAACAAACTCCGATCGGCATGAAAATAGAGTACGCATAAGAAGTACTTTTCTGGATTCAGAAAATATAACACTTTATACCGAAGAAAGTTTCACGGCTTCAGAATTAGGCCACTTCCTGTCAAGCAAGGACCAACTTCCTGTTTTGCATTCTGCTAATAACTCCTTCACTTTTTCTCCGATCATCTCCAAACTGCATGTATGTGTACAAAAAACTCATATGCACCAAAGGTATTTTTGAATTTTTCCTGGGTAAAAGGGCGTGGCCACAAACGGCGATCAAATTTCACCATTTTTTGAACAATCGAACCTCTATATCTCTGGTGCGCAAAGTCCGATCCGGACCAAACTGCACACGTATGTTCGCTGTCATAGCCTGAGTCCATGTAGGTGTCAATGTACAGCGCCCCCTACTGGAAAAGACCTAAACTACACATAGTAGACCATTACTATAGAAACACTTCTCTTTAATAATAACATTCTTGTACAAACTCCGATCCAGACCAAAACACACACAAATGTTCAGTGTCCAAGCCTGAATGCAGCCATATGACTTTCATTCACCCAAAGTAAGGCACATCCTATTGCCCACAGGAAATTAAAAGTCTTACTCTGTGACTAATAGCTCCTCCCTCTTTATTTTATTTTTCAAAACAACTGCACAGAACTATCAAAAACATCTTCAGCAAGCACCATCTCTAAGGGCAAGCTCCTATTTACAAGAATTTCCATCTAGGTTACTGTCAAACTCTAAACATGCTTCATGAATGAACTGGTCCCAAAAGTCCCTGATTTTTGGCCTCATGTCATTCAAATTTCATTCAAACTGTCAAAATGCATCCCTGGACACACCCTCAAATTTACAGGATTACGCTCTTACTGTTTTGACCTTTACCAACACTTTTTTCCAATTTTTTGGCTAATCAAATCATCACCATGCATAACTGAGCATTTGGCTCCTTTCAAATGTGGTCATTGGGCTCCATCTAGTGGCCAAAGTTAATCTCTAACTCCTCTGTGTTAACCCTGTGTTGTGAAGTCACCACCTATTTTACACGTATTTACTCCTAAATTAATTGTCCAATCAAACTCACACACAGCATAAATGACTATTTGGCTCCAGCAAATATGGTCATTTGGCTCCTTCTACAAGCCCAACTTAAACTAAGGGTGGCTTCTGCAGGCTTGTAGTGTCCATGTGCTCTGAACCCCACAGGGGCCTCGAATGACCAACGTGGCATAACCCCACGTGTGCCTCGAATGACCAATGCGCTCGGTCCCGTTTATCGCTGCTTGGCAGCTTTAATTAGGGACCGAGCACTGACAAGTGTCAGCGAGGACCCTCTTGGAATTGCTCGGATTATTAGGGACCGAGCAGACAGTGTCAGCGAGGACCCTCTTGGAATCCAAAGGATTATTCTATCTTTAGTACCCAGTTGCCTCATTTTTCAGGTACTCCACTTGAGATAAACTCAGCAATTCTATGGCACGTCCCCGTGAATGTGTAACCGCTACTCAGGCGTCACCTCTAGAAATTTTTGGCATGCTAGCTACGCTAGGTGCGGACTAGCCGCGCTAGCCCCTCGGAGAAAAATTTTCTATAGCTGTAAATTTTAGTAGGTTTGATACATGGTGACCAGACCTACAAAAAAGTCTCTTAACGACATGGTGAATTGTGAACAGGCACTTCGGAAATGAGGCCTCAACGTGCCATTTTTGGCAAAAATAGGCCACGTACTTGAACGAACTTGTCCTAGGGATTTTATCCGATCGATTTCTATGTTCTCGTGTGTATGCGACATATATCGAGGATTAAAAGTTGTACAAAGAGTTTTCATTAGTCTTCCGGTTTGGCCACAAGGGGGCGCTGAGTAAAACGCGTTTTTTTTTTTGATCGGAATCGCATGAAAGTTTTTTTCCAGGTAGATCTTTTTTGGGCCTTTCAGAATATATACAATGTTATGTTACCATTTTATGGGTTACTGCCGATATATTAGGTCAAAGTCGGGATTTTTGGAAAACTAGCTAACTTCGTGACCTCATTACTCCTTTATTTTTAAATCCAATTTTTTGTTACATTTTTTTCTATTAGCTTCACCCTTAGACGCACCGCTGGTATGTCGCCAATTTCCCGTGAAAGTTCCTGCCGGACCCCAAGATTCAGTCGTAGCTAGCGCAAAAAAAAGTGCCTCGCTAAATAAATTTGTTTGAGGCTAAACGCACTTTTAAGAGTACGTGTAAGAAGTACGTTTCTGGATAGTCTTTTATATTTTGAAATATGGTTTTTTTCAAAGTTCTGAAGCCTTAACATGCTTTTGTGAAGATGAAGGATAAGATTGTACCATCGATTTTCTGCTAATAACTCCTATGTTTTTGTTCCAATCATCTCCAAACTGCATGTATGTGTACAAGATACTTATATGAACCAAAGGTATGTTTTGAATTTTTCCTGACTGGAAGGGCGTGTCCACAAATGGCGATCAAAATTGACAATTTTTTCGTAAAAATCTAACCTCTATATCTCTGGTTCGCAAAGTCGGATCTGGACCAAAGTGCACACGTATGTTCGCTGTCACAGCCTGAGTGTATGTACGTGTCAGTGTACAGCGCCCCCTACTGGAAAACACCCAAACTACACATACTTGACCATTACTTTAGAAACACAGTTCCTTAATAATAACTTTCTTGTACATAGTCAGATCCTGACCAAAAGACACACAAATGTTCAGTGTCCAAGCCTGAATGCAGCCATATGACTTTCATTCACGCACAGAAAGGCGCCTCCTATTGGCCACAGGAAATTACAAGATTTACTCTGTGAGTAATAGCTCCTCCCCCTTTATTTTATTTCTTCAAAACAACTGCACAGAAACATCAAAAACATCTTCAGCAAGCACCATTTCTAAGGGCAAGCTCCTATTTACAAGGATCTCCATCTGGGTTACTGTCAAACTCTAAACTGGCTTCATGAATGAACTAGTCCCTATAACTCCCTGATTTTTGGCCTCATTTCATTCAAATTTCATTCAAACTGTCAAGATAATCCCTGGACACACCCTCAAACTTAGAGGATTCAACTCTTGGTCTTACAACTTTTGCTTATGTTTTTGCCCCAATATTATGTCTAATCAAACTCACCACAGCATAAATGACTATTTGGCTCCAGCAAATATGGTAATTTGGCTGCTTCTACAGGCCCAACTTAATCTAAGGGTGCCTTCTGCAGGCTTGTAGTGTCCATGTGCTCTGAACCCCACAGGGGCCTCGAATGACCAACGTGCTAGAACCCCACGTGTGCCTCGAATGACCAATGCGCTCGGTCCCCTTTATCGCTGCTTGGCAGCTTTAATTATTTTTCTATCTTTAGTACCCAGTTGCCTCATTTTTCAGGTACTCCTCTTGAGATAAACTCAGCAATTCTACGGCACACCCCCGTGAATGTGTAACCGCTACTCAGGCATCACCCTTAGAAATTTTTTGCATGCTTGCTACGCTAGGTGCGGACTAGCCGCGCTAGCCCCTCAGGGAAAATTTTTTTATCCCTGTAAATTTGTATAGGTTGGATACATGGTGGCCAGACCTACAAAAAAGTCTCTTATCGACATGGTGAATTCTGAACAGGAACTTCAGAAATGAGGCCTAAATGTGCCGTTTTTGGCAAAAATAGGCTAGCTATTTGAACGAACTTGTCCTAGGGATTTTATCCGATTGATTTCTGTGTTCTTGTGTGTATGTGACATATATCGAGGATTAAAAGTTGTACAAAGAGTTTTCATTAGTCTTCCGGTTTGTCCACCAGGGGGCGCTGAGTAAAACGCGTTTTTTTTTTTGGTCCGAATCGCATGACAGTTTTTTTCCAGATAGATCTTTTGAAGGCCTTTCAGAATATATAAAATGTTTTGTTACCATTTTATGGGTTACTGCCGATATTTTAGGTCAAAGTCGGGATTTTCGGAAAACTCGCCAACTTCGTGACCTCATAACTCCTTAATTTTCTAGATCCAATTTTTTTTTTAATTTTTTTCTATTAGCTACACGCTTAGACGCACCGCTGGTTTGTGGCCAAATTCCTGTGAAAGTTCCTGCCGAACCCCAAGATTCAGTCGTAGATAGCGCAAAAAAAAGTGCCTCGCTAAATTTTAAACAAACTC
>RPOG01005869.1:0-28271 GCA_008086565.1 Thalassoma bifasciatum
ATGTTCTCATGAGTGAGAGGTACATTTCTCAGCATTGTCACAATGAATGTGATTTCTCCTCATACATGTCATAAAGTGCATGCTTGTGAATGTCCCACGCAGAATTCATGCAGGCTCAGAAATGCTAAAGCCTAAAGAACAGACATTGGTTATTAAAAAGCTGATACCAATAATACCTGATATTATATTTTAGGCCAATCTCAGCAATTAATGGTGGATGTTATTGAGCATCCCTTTTGAAGACCTAATAAGATTCCCCTTTAATGTACTGTAAAGAAAAAAACACATTGTTGGTATGGTACTATTTTTTTAGTAATATTTTCTATACTTCTGATTGTAGAGCAAATTTCATCAAACTTTTCTTCTGATGTGGCTTTAAACGGAAAAGCTGCTTCCTGTTTGTGCTCCTTATATGACCCAAGTGAGCTGATTGCAGTCGTCATTTTTAAACATACAATACAGTCCTGATGATAAATTCTGTGTGTGCTGCCTGAATCTGACCAAGGCAAACTGTCTGATTGCTCAACTGCTTGTGTATGAGTGTGTGTGTTTCTCTAACAGCAGAGAAAAAGGTATAAGTGTGTATGTGTTTGGTTTTTGTTCTGCTCCTCTCTCCTGCTCTCGTTGTCTCTCTGGGCGTGTGCCAAAGAGATGAGTAGAAATCCCGAGTCTCTCTCTTTTTGCTGATTCAAAAAGGGAATAGTCTGTATCTGACCTACAGGTTTTTTAGAGCTGATGCAATTTAAAGCTAATTTTGTATGTTGAGCTCTGGCCTGGTTGGAAAAGAGTCAGACAGATGCCATGTTAGTCTCCTCTCTTTCCACACACCCTTAGAAATCAATTCCACATCGTGTCCTGCAGTCTCTCTCAGACACATGCTAGCCCTCTCTCTCTCTCTCTCTCTTATTACCTCCTCTGAGTTCCTCTATACAAGCGATTTCCTTGATTGTGTTTCATCACAGAGCAACAGAAGGAAAAACACCACGCCGCGCTCCATGAACTGGTCACAGCTCAGCACCCTGAACCAGCCCTGGATGTTGCAGCACTTACTGCTTCAGCAACACTTTGCTCCAGGAAACCGTCTGATAAGGCCGGCTGCATTATGTTCTGTGATGTCTTTGATAGGATCATCAGTAAGCACTGCTTGGTGCAGAAGCAGAGAAACCCCATCAATATTTCAGCAGAGAAGCAGAGATGAATCAAGCACAATAACTCTCATGTTTGTTTCATTCTGACGTGATTCTCCTGCATAAGTTCAACCAAGAACACTTTCACGCTGCTCCTGTTCCTCCTCTTTTGTCCCTTCCTCTTTTCATTGTATTGTACTTTTCATTTTACTTCCTGTTGGTCTTGGACAAACTGGTGTGGCCTTGCTTAGTTCCTGCGGGCTGATTTTCTCACAGGGTGAAGATGGGCAGATGAGCAATGAGATCATAAATTGACCCAGCAGGCAGTTTCTCTGTGTGATAATCCAGAGATAGCTGCTAAAGATTGATATGAGCACAGACCTGCTGGAAGTGAAAAAAGAAAACTGATAGTTGAAGCAATGCTTAAATATCCTAAATTATGAAAGAGTTCATCTGAGTGGTGAGCATCACAGCGCAGCTCTGACTTTCTGCTGCAGAAAAAAACAACTGAAGTCTCTTTGCACTTGCTCAAATGAAGATTAATCATGACCTCACAATC
The DNA here is from genome assembly GCA_008086565.1 of Thalassoma bifasciatum. NCBI lineage: Eukaryota > Metazoa > Chordata > Actinopteri > Labriformes > Labridae > Thalassoma > Thalassoma bifasciatum. Next base: position 1,687 of record RPOG01005869.1, read on the forward strand.
TCCACACAACTTTGGGAGTTTTTATGCTGCAGAAAGTCTGATGTCTTATTGAGTTTTGTATCTCAGGTTCGGAAGAGTATAAAGAAAAACACCAAAGCCTTGTTTTTTAAAAGCTCCTGTGAAGAGCTTTCATACTGCAGCACCTTTGGCGCCCTCTGTGGAGATCATGGGAGCCCCCTCTTTGTTTTTTTTTATTTTTCAACAGAAAAATCATATTCTGACCACTTCCACAGTTAATTGCGTCAGCGAGTCTTTGGCAATAAAAGTTTGAAAGCAAGACTGTGTGGGTGCAAAGTTAATCACATTGTCTGACAGCTTCCTTCTGGTCAAGGTTTTTAGAGATATCCTCTGAGATTAAAAACTCTGTTTTCAGTTCCAGATCAGCTGATTTGATTTAGTTTCATCAAGTTGGAGTAGTTTCACCTGGAGTTAAGCGCATGATCACCACAATAAAAAGACAGCCTCAATGAAGCCCTGATTCTATGAATCACCATGGCAACAAGGAAGCTGAGGGCAGCGTTTTTTTTACCCCACTAGAACTGCCAATTTTACATCGCTCGCACAGCAAGTTTGAACATGTTTTTAGGAAAAAGTGCAACACTGCAGCAGCTGCAAAAGAAAGGGAGGTGATGTGAGAGAACATCGCTGCTCAGGTCAATGCGCAAGTTTAAATGCAGTCCTTTGCAATCACAATAATATTACAGAGGAAAACTGCTTGAATGATAGATTATTAATTAATTTAATTTAGATGCAATGCTGCAAGGAAGAAAATGCACTTGGCAACAGCTTAAGATGAAATCAAGAAAACATTATTCAAACAAGTAAGACCTCCACGTAATCTCATTGCCTCATTTTGATCATGTTTTAAATTGTTAAGTGAAAACCAAGTGACTGTTTGCAGTCATTTTATCCCCAACATAATGCTGTTTACACACACACACACACACACACACACATAAATATCTGTATCATGTATTATGTAAAATAATTAAGCCTATTTAAACTAATACAGACTTCTACTCAGCCAACAGAAAGAAGACAGTTGCCAGTAAAACGGGTGGCAGTCCAGTTCTGTCACCTCTAATGGCCTGCCTACAGTTGCCTTGCTCAAGTGCTCTGCATCTCCAGTATTATGCAAAAAACTGTCATTTGCAAAAAATCGCAGTGCAACACATACTATCTGCTGGGATGTAAGAGCATGACCATGGCAATGTTGCAAATGTATGGACGGATTAGGTGTTGTATGGAAATGATGCACTATGGATAAAAAAGATAATTGTCTGGGAATGCCAGAACATCACGCGGTCCGATGACAATCTCCCGACAAATATTAAATTCCCTGCGCAATAATGCTGCACCTTATCAATGGGGTCACTTTCAAAAGGACATGCCATACTCGTGAAAAAAGTCAACCTATATGTTTTTCAGATAACATTCAGCAGAACCATGTTATGATAGAACTCACCAGCTGATCGAATGAGGAAATCAAATATTGTGTGTGGTTGAAAGAGGATGGGGACAGAGAGAAACTGGAGGTTCATTGCGAAAAACCTGGTCTCGACTAGGTTAGTTTCACAGTGTCTGTTACTATTGTAACTGACCCAGAGTTTGAGTTACCTATATCTGTGAAGCAGGTTAGGGTTACCCCACTTTCTCTGGTTTGAGCTACCTCGCTTTGTGAAAAGGAAAACTTAGAGTTTACCTCATTTCAGGATTGATAGACGCAGAGTTTCCTCTAAACCTGCTTTGTGAAAAGGACCCCAGATCTTTTTTACGCGACTTCATTTCAGGAAAACTATTTTACCGGATATAACACAACAGGGTAATGTATTTATCAACACTTGCTTTGAGCAATCGTTTTGGAAAGTGACAACAATCAAACTTTGTAGACGCAGTTTGTAGCGTAGTTCATACTATTTGTAGTGTAGTTTATATTGTATTTAGTGCTAATCACAGCCAGTGCTCTGAGACATGTCTGTAATGTGTAACACTTGTGAATCCTGGTTATGTCCTACCAGTGCACATAAACCAACACCAACCTCGCCAAGCAGAGCGAATGTGACCTGGCTCTTCATTTTATTGATTGACTCTCAGGTTTTGAACAGATCACTGCAATGCAACTGCTGCATGAATAAACATGCATTGCAATGATTGAGCCCCAACAGCTTAGCCCCTCTTTAGGTCTTTAAAGTGTGTTTTAGCCTTTAGCCCCGTCTCTATCCCTCTTCTGTTTAGATTTCTTCCGTTACGTTTTGGTCAGACAGTCCAGCTCCTGTTTCCACAATTACTCCTAAAAAAATCACAGATATCGTTTTCAGCAGAGAAAAACTCAGATCTCTTTTCCTACTGCTAAACTTTGTCAGCTGGCGTGGTGTTGTCATTGAGAGTTTGCTGTGCCATATATCAGTCTGGCCCAGTCTGACCCAGTTGTTCAGTCCAGATTTGGAAGCTAAAATGTAGCATTTACAAATGATCTGTTTTAGTGCTGATTATCTCATTTTAAGTTGTGGATTATGATCAGGCATATGTATCTAGAGATGGGGCTTTTTCAAGATCACTTAGAAAGTCACAGTCCCTTAAGCAACAGTTAAAAATCAAAGTATAAAACTCAAAGTGTCATTTTGTGTTGTAAGAAAGCCAGGTGGATTTGCTCCTGATTTTCTGATTGCAGCTGAGACAAAACAGTTAAAGCCATTTTGATAAAGTGGGAGAAAGGGTTTAGAAGGAGGTGGTTGACATCAAATAATTTACAATCATCAACAGAAAACTGATTATGAGTTTAAAGCAACAGTAAAGGCTGCTCTCAGCCCTACGCTCTAATGCAAGTGATATGTAAGATCTTCCCAGGGTGTTCGAGCCTTGCCACTGCATTTTGAACAAGTGCCAGGACACTTTGATTTATGCTGCTATAAAGAGTAGTCAGTGTGTGAGAGAGGCAAAGTTTGATTCATGGCTTTCTTCGGCTTCACATAGATATTTAATTGATGGATGTTATATTCTCTGGACCACAGCCTCGGCTCAGATCAGAAAAGATCTTGACCTTCGCCACCACTCAGCACATTTCTATGACTACGGCATAACGCAGTGATTAGACATATGGATGGGGGTGGGATGAGGGGTTAATGATCAACTTCCTTTTACGGCTTGACGACTTCCTAAAGAGCCATTAAGGTTGTGATTGGGTCGGAGCCAAAGACGATACTGGATGTGGAAAGTGAAGTGTTTGCCGTGCCACTGACTCATGGTCTTATTTTCTCTCATACTGTTATTACTGTGTAATTGAGCTGGCATGTGCTCTACACGCACAAGCAAACACACGCACACGCACACAAGCTCAATGACCAACACACTCACTTACACACTCCCTGTAAACACATAGTTACTAATAGCAAATGTCTCTGAGGAAAAAAGGCTTGATTATCAGTTCTATTCCAAGATTCATGATTAAAGAAGTTTGGCAGGACTTGCTGATTAGTGAGCGTGCGGCATACATGTGTGTGTGTGTGTGTGTGTGTGTGTGTGTGTGTGTGTGTGTGTGTGTGTGTGTATCTCCTACCATCTTTCCAATCTTCCCAGCTTTTGTGGTTCTCCTGAGGTGAACCCCAAGAACTAAAATCTCTATTAACTTTGACTTCTCAGTGCCAGACCAATCTAATTAACTTTGTTTTGTTGATTTATATTCTCAGAGACAAAACTGATGCTGTGATAGTTAAACTTCACTGCAGGTCTTCTTTGACTAATTGTTGCTCATCTTTTTGTCCAAATAAAAGAGGACACGATGGACAAACTGAGGGAGGGGGGGTGTTTAGGGAGTTTTACAGCAGAGGTGTGTTTTTTTACAGGGTTCATAACAACACAGCAGGTGCTGTTGAATATCAGCAGTTAGGAGCGTTCATGCAGTATGCTGCAATGTGGGGGATGAAGATATTCCTAATTGTGGGATCTATTGTCTGCCCCACAAGGTTATTGTTGTTTACTTCTGTTTATGTCTCAGAGAGTGATCATATATCATCTTCATATATGACGATGAGGTTTTTCATCTCTTGGGGGATCATACTCGCTTAAACGAATTTACACAGCTCCAGAACATGCATTTCAGATGAGTATTGGGATTACAAGAGGCTCAGTCCCCCAACAATGAAGTAGCAGCATACATTAGAGAGACCTTGTGTGTGTGGTTGATGGATTTCAAAGTGTTTGTTTTTACTGTCAATGGATTCAATTAAGTGAATTGAAACTATCTCCCTGTAATGTTAAAGGTAGGTAAGTAAAAGTAAAAGTATAACTGTAGTACCTACTGTGGCCACCAGGGGCTTGCTCAAAAAGTGAGACAACACACACAAAGCTGTATGTAAAACATCTCTTTCCAGAAGTAATAAACACCCTGAAAGCCGGATTCAAACCCAGGCCACCCGCTCAAGGGCAAACCTCATGGTGTGCAACCTAATCCACGAGGCCATCTGCACTCCAACCATTAAAAACTATTTGTGTCAACGTGTGCAAGTTATCAGGCCAAAATCACCAGAGTATGTGAACTTTTGATCAGTATCATTTTGGATGTTTTTTGTACTTTTTGAACCAGGCTGTTAATCTGTCTTTCTGCAGCCAGGCAGATTCTCCACTCACAGCAACTATTTGCCCTTCTACATGGGCTTCATTTTCCTAACCAGGTGTTGCCCTCTGGTTTGAGTCTGTTGGAGATTTCTTCATGTAAATATCAGATGAATATCTGTTACATGCACTAGCACCCTGTTTTGTGCAGTTGATTTGAAACCAGATAAGACTGATCGATAATTTCTTTTTACTCGTAAATTGGGATAGTTACACTTTCATATTGCAATATCAACATGTCCCAGAGCACTGTTTCCACCCATTAATGTGTTTGCAGAAATCCAGTAAAAGGGGTGAACAACAAAAACAATACATCCCAGACTGCAGCTGTTCATATCACTTCCCTAATGTTGAAAACACATCATCATGACGTTTGCATTTTTGTAAGCGATACAGATATGACATTTCTCTATTTAGAAACATTAGAAAAAATTCGCTTTCTTATGGTTGATAGCACTTTTTAGCGACTTGTTTACTTAGTCCAGGCATAAGTCTATATGTTTTATCAAAATGTCAAAGAAGAGTTTAATGCAAGAAAAAAAAACCTACAGCATGTAAAAACATAAAGATGTGCTCTGGCAGACTGGGCATAATATAATGGTTCCCAACCCTTGTTGGGCTGTGACCCCCTTTTGGCATCACAAATCTAAGGCAACCCCAGAGACTGTTTTCTTTTTCTTTGCAACATTATTTTTTGATTGTTTTTTATAATGTGTTGCAGATAAAGAGTCTGTCAGGATTAGTGTACAAAATGACAATTTTATTCCATGTTCAGAATATAGACTTTACTTACAAGACTGTAGGAAACTTTTGTCATATTTTCTCTGTCATTTTGGTGTCTATGTCTCCATTTGTCTTGGAAATGTCTTTACAGTGCCAGTCAGGCAGAAAAAAAAGGACATAGCTCAGACACTTTGATATGCTGCATCTTATTTTAAATAGATTTATATTGAGAAATTGAAAGTATTTAATGCAGCTGTGTAAAATTTGTGTGATGTTTCAATTTAAAAAAATAATACAAAAAAGTTTAGAATAATGGTTTCAGCTGGAATTTTTTTAATCAATTGCTAGATGTTTCAGGTGACCCCATGTTGAAAAACACTGGCATAGTAGGTCATAAAGGGTCAGTGCATTAACAGACATCCATGAGGCCCCATTTTCTTGAACAAGTTTGGTTGCGCTTTGCTCCAAAAAATCAGACACTGTGAGACCAAAAATGTCAACCCAAAGTTCTCAAACTTAGTGACAGCAAACTTACTAAAAACATTCCAAACACTGATTATATCCTTAATTAGAGCTGCCAAAGACATGTTTCAGTCTAATGAGTCCAGTTTGTCCAGAGGTTGTACAACAAGAGGCCTCAAACAAAATGTGTTCCATGAAGGATTATTAAAAGTCAAACTCTGACATTAACATCTGTTAATTTTAATCATGCACTGACTGTCCAACAGTCAAAGTCCTGCATGAATGCAGAAGTTCACACTGACCTCACCACACCTGTTATGTAACACTCACACATGTAGCTGCAGACCTAATGAGCCTCAGTGCCAGCAGCCAGGCTCTGCTGGTCCTGGTTCTGTGAGAGGAAAGAAAAGAAAAAAGAGTCTGAATTCTGCAGCTTTACCAGTCTGTAACTGCTCATCAGCTGTAGAGGGTGGGGGTGGGGGTGCGTCAAACACAAAAGCAGATGGATGCTCCGCTCCAGTATATAATTACCAACGTGTTCTTCCAACTATAGCTGTGAGCTCATCATCTACAAACCACAGACAGATTTGGAGGAACTACAACGCCTGCATGTGCCAAATCACACCAAATCTCTGAGCCGTTTCCTCTAAGCCGGCCTTTTGTGCTCCTTTCTAATTCTATAATTAAAAAAGGGGACTGAAATCAGCATCATTACTCCCCCTTGTTTAAATAGACAACACAGTCAGCTTGCTTTAATTAACTCCAGGAGAAAAAAAAGACCCAAAATGACAAATTAAAAGTTTCCTCCTGGTTCGAGTCCTCCTCCGATGCTCAAGTCTGTTGCAATGAGCTAGAACACATCAACACATAATACCAGCTTCAGACACCAGATTCTAAGTGCAGATAACCAGAGCAGACTATAATTTACATTAAAAATGCTAAAGAGAACATGCAGTTTTACAGACCAACTACAGATACAAGGAAGTGCCCCTCTAATCCAAACCCTAAATCATGTCTAGGGCATTGTTTATATTTTAATTTCTATATTGCACAAGAAAAAATATATATTAAGCACTAGAATAGTTATGGACCATTTCCACCAGTTAAGACATTTTTTTGAAATTTCTCATATAAGTAAAAAATATGAGATAAAGATTCAACATTTTTAGATATAAACTAAATATTTTGAGATAAAAAAGTCCATATTTTGAGACAAATGTCGTAATTTTGAGATCAAAAGTGACAGGAACAAGCGTTTGGATCCAAAAGCACAATACGGAGGCAAAATATCAGTCCAAAGGCTTTATTCAGGGAAAAGTAATGACCCAAACTTTCAGCAAAAGGCTGGATCAGAGTGCAAACGGAAAGCGCAGCAAAAGGCTGGAATACAACTTAGAACGCAAACTACAGGACGGAGATACACAGATCTATGCTAGACAAGACAAGACAAACTGGCACAGGACAGGGGAATGTAACAACACTTAATACACAAAGGGACACAGCTGGAAACAATGAGGGCAGGGAAAAGTAATCAAACGATGACGACAACAAAACAGGAAACCATGACAAGATAGGACTTCAAAATAGCATGACCCCGACAAGATATGACAAAGAGTCAATATTGTAATCAAAAATTTGACTTAAATAGGCAAAAAGAGCAAAAAAAAAACACATCTCAACATGGTCAGTTTTTCACTTTTTTATTTTTACATTTTTAACTGGTGAAAATGGGCTTCTACTCATTATTTATGTTACCATAATAGAACATGTTCATTCCAAACAGAAAAGGAGTGTTTAAAATTAACTTGTGGGTTATGAAGCTGCTTTGTCCTGTTTGAGTAGTTTGCAGGATCACCTAGAAGACAGGTAGGGCGTCCTCTTTTGGGATTTTAGAATTTTGTTGGTCTTTTCGCTGTCACTGAAAGTCTCTTGTAATGATGAAGTTCTTGTAAAAAGTTGTTTTTGAGCACAGTTTGTCTTTTCTGCTTGCTTCTGGATGCAGCATCTTCGATTTAACAAACCAACTCAATGCCGGTAAGAGGATGGTTGTTCAAGAACTGAACGCAGATTCAGCTCAACATTGAGGGGGGTAAAAAGGATCCTTTAAAGCCGACCCTCCTAATATTTGTTCATATTTGCTCTTAAAAGTAAAAGCGCTCCTAAACAGGTCAGTCGGGCTGTACGTCTGCACTCTGAGAGCTTTTACTGAGCTGAATTTTTATGAAGCCGATCCTCGAAGTGTTGGTGTTTTTTTCTGATGAAGGCTGAATTACCTCAGCTTTAAAATATCATGAATCTGTTGTGTCCGATCTGAATGACCTACTCTTAGTGCTGTGGCTGTGTGTTAAGTTCTGCGTGTGTGTGTGTGTGTGTGTGTGTATGTGTGTGTGCAACTCGCTCTCCTTTATTCCTGCTTTTATCACTTATATGAGCAGTCGTCACAATGAGGATATCAGCCTCCATTCAGATCTACTGCTGCAAGCCCTTTAATATAGCTCATTGTGTAATGTTTGTGTGTGTGTGTGTGTGTGTGTGTGTGTGTGTGTGTGTGTGTGAGTGTGTGTGAGTGAGAGAGAGAGAGAGAGAGAGAGAGAGAGAGGGAGGGAGAGAGTGTTTAATTGTGTGCATGAACATGTGAGGGAGTCAGAAACACTGTGTTCTTCTCATCAAAGCCCCGCCCTCCCTACAGTCACCACGGAAACCCAACACAATTGGTACCTGTCGCTTGGCAACATTGCCTAGTATCTTTGGGACACAGAGCTGCCGCAGAAATCACACACACATACACACACTCACACACACACAGGCACACACACATATATATATATATATAGAGAGAGAGAGAGAGAGAGAACATGCAGACACACACGCAGAGTTTTCCAGCTGGTTCGAAGCAGCTGAGCGTGGGAACAGGTCATCATCAATAGGAGACAGAGGAAAGTTTAAGCACCTTGTGAGAGATCCTGATCCAGAAGAATGCTCACTGTACTGTAAATAGTTTTGAAAAGGCTGAAGCTGCATTTTATATCAGCCCCGCTCATGCAGCTTGGACTGTAAATAAAATCCAGTGTACTGTTATTAAATTCAACTAAGGTGCATTAGGTATCATCAATAAACACAGCAGGCAGGTCAGAGCGCTCATCTGTTGACAGGCTGGGCTGTTTTATTCACAGCAGAGTTTGCTGCGTGATGCCCTTTGTGTGATGATTTCCCAGACTGTAACTCAGGCAAGCGTCATCAGTTCAATCCTGAGAGAGCTTTATTATTGACCCTGTCTTTTTTAAATGCCCACACAGCTCTGTGTGGAGAAACGTCATTAGATACATCACATAAAAGTTCAACAGCATAACTGTTAATATTTATCCCTTATTTTTATTTAAGAGATGCTGTTTGGCACTGATGTTAAGTCATTTAAACATGAGTACATTAATGTACTTAAGTTTCATTTACTATCTTTGGCATCTGCAGGAATCATTTCATAGAATCCAGATTCAAATTAAGTTTTTGCCATTGTGTGAAAGGTATATTCAATCAGATACACAAAAAAGACAAGAAATTTATTGTTCAAACTGATTAACTTTGTTATTTTTTTGCAAACATTCACTCATTGTGAATTCAATGCCTGTAACACCTTCATCAGTGGCTGCTGGTCTTTCAAGGAGGGGAAGCTTGTTTTTCCCCCCTGGCCTTACATGATAATAATAACAACTTTTTTTAAACAGCATTTGTCAAAACAATGTTACAAAGTGCTTCATAAAAATTAAAATGGACACTGAAAAGAAACAAAAGAGAGAAATAAAAGGGAGAAATAAAAGACAAATGTGAGGGAGAGTAGAAGAAAAACAGCAACTATACAAATAAATATATAAAAGGATAAAACCACCACCAAATAGGGGAAGAAAATCACCAGAAAAATGAAAACCAACAATGTTAGAACAAATTAAATAAAGAAAGAGAGAATATTTAAGACATCATGATTGTGTTTATTTGTATGTAAATTCCTATCTCTTTTCCATTTCTAGTCTTTTTTAACAAAGACAAAGTCCATGAAATGGACACACAGCGGTACATATTTCACCACTTTTATTTTAATTTACATTTTAGGGAAAGCAGAGCTTCAATTGCAGTCTTAGAGCAATCGCAACTGACCTTCACAGCACACTTTTCTGCTTTGAGTCAGTCCATCTCAGATGAGCTGGGGCTCAGAGAAGTGACAGTGCCATTTCTGTCTGATATTGAAATCTGGCTTTGACTTTGCATAGTAGAGTTTAAACTGTGACTTGTAGATGTAGTGATGAACTGTGTTAATTAGAAATGGTTTTCCAAAGTATTCTTGAGCCCACGTGCTTACACCATTCACACAATGATGTGGGTCTCTAATGCAGTGCTGACCGAGGGGTCAAAGGTCATGAGCATTCAGTGTTGGTTTTGGGCCTTGTTGCTGCTGTGCAGAGATTTCTGCAGATTCTCTGAATCTTTTGATGATATTTTGAACTGCAGATGATGAAATCACAAAAAAACATCGTTCTTAAACTGTTGGACTGTCTGATCATGCAGTTGTTGACAAAGTGGTGAACCTGGCCCCATCCTTGCTTGTGAATGATTGAGCCTTTCTGGGATTCTCCTTTTATACTCAATCATGACACTCAACTGTTTCCAATGAACCCGTTCACCTGTGGAATGATCCAAACATCAGCATTGCTCAACTCTCCCTGTCTTTTGTTGCCCCTGCCCCAGCTCTTTAGGAACGTGTTGCTGGCATCAAATTCAAAATGCGTGAATATTTGTAAATAAAGAAAAAATAATAATAAAGTTGATCAGTTTGAACAATAAATCTCTTGTCTTTGTAGTGTATTCAATTTGATAAAGGTTAAACAGCATTTGCAAATCATTGTATTCTTTTTTATTTACATTAGACACAATGTCCCAACTTTTTCGGATTCTGGGTTGTATTTCATGCATTTATATCATATCATATTGTATGGCATTGTATGTTGTTGATTTGTAGCTCCAGAGGTGATGGTCTCTGAATTGGAAGAAGATGCTGCAGGAATCATCGGGCAATGTTTAGCATTAGATTTCAATGTATAGAGCTTGACAGAAAATGGTAAAACGAAAAAAAGTAGAGATTCTGGTCCTGCTCTGAAGCATCACTTGCCCTGCATAAATGCCTCAAAGTTCTGCTGTTTGCACTGAGCAGGAAGTATCCACTAATATTGCAGCAATTAAGCCTTTATGTTTGGCCCACTGAGTGAACACTCAGTTATTCTTAGAGCTAGTCTGGGATGAAAAAAATGCGGCTAATGAGGAACATTTGGTACTAAAAGTCCTGAATTACCTTTAAAGTGACTAAACCAACAGTTGTTTTAAAACAGGACAACTGAAATAACCAGTGCTGAAACAGGCGAGCTAATTGAGGCTAACTAGAGCTAAGACACACACACACACATACCAACACCGACACCAACACACACACACACACACACACACAGACATTCTCAATAACAAGGGACGAACGACCTCTGCCGATACTGTCGTCATATAAATCTATAGATAAAAACGAGGACCTACAGTGTGACCTCCTCCTACCAACCACCCAAGAACGGAGCCTTGAACCCGAAGCACTACTATCACAAGAATACCTGTGTCTGTGAAAAGAGTCCGAACCTCGTATTAGATTTGGTCCATTTAAGTTTTTAGTTATCCTTGGTAAAAGGAGACTGACAAGTTTAGTCCTTTATTACATCCAGTGTTTCCAACGGGTGACGTGGTGGTAAGACAAACTAAGTTGTCTTTAGGTGGTTGTTGTAGACATAGTTGACTAAAACTCTCTGAACCAGCATGAAAAACATGTTAGATATACCAACTAAGTGACAGATTTGGACTAAGAACTAATGCTGTATTTTTTTAACTGACTTAATTTGGTTCAGATTTTGATTTTCATGTCTCAGAGCTCATTGAAACACTAGTTTGGAATACTTTCCAGGCTTCATAATGAATTCAAAACACTTTTAATTGCTGTGAATGCAGCAAGGCATTCACAGCTTATGTTCTTCTGTGTCAAAAAAGTTTAAGATTCTTATTCTTCTTCTTCCGCCCACTTTTTTGGATCGCTTCTTCTCCCACAAATTTCAACCGATTTTCACCGTTCAAACTTCAAAACGACCGGCTCGTTCAGGACTGGTGCGCTATGACTTTTCAGACCGGTTTCACTTATACTTTCAGAGATATTTCACTTTTTTCACAATTTTTCTTCCATCTGGAAAGCATGGGAGAGCTTCAGCTTCTGAAGATTTCAGGGAATTACTTCAGCCTCATTCAGACCCTTCTCATTCAGTCATACTTTCAGCCAGAAACTTCATTCTACCTGCAAAATNACACACACACACACCAGCACATTAACCGTATACACACAAAAACACACACACAAGCACACACACAACACACACAAGCATATTAACCATGCACACACAAACACACACACACACAAGCTCTCTCTCTCTCACACACACACACACATGCACTTCACTGTCTCAAACATCTGATAATTCTGATAATTCCCACACAACTTCTAGGGATAAAAAATTCTTTCATTGTGATTCATTGATTTCCTTTCTTTTCCATTTATTCTTCAGTTCACCCATTCATTTTTTCATTTTGGACATTATTTCACATCCTTTCAGCCAAGTCTTCATGTTCATGTTCCTGAGTTCTCCTTCAACATTTTGCATTCAGCAGTTCAGCGCAAGCTTTTTCAAGATTCATTCAACCATTTTCAGATAAATTCAGTCATTCAGCATATTCAGGATTCTGCATTAGCAGTTCAGCGCAAGCTGCTTCAGCTTCTGCATTCACAGCGCAATTTCTTCAGAAATTGCTTTTCTAGTTACATCTGGTCCTGCACCACCATGTTATGTTTTTTTTTCCTTTGGTTTAAAAAGCTGCTCTTTGACTGTTTATGTATCTTACATGGATAGCCTGAGACCATTGAGTGCTGAATCTATCCCTTGGTCATGAGCTTGTACAGGTGGACATGATTTATTTCCACTCACACACACCCACACACACTGACAGCTCATTTTAACCTGCCTGGTGAACCATGAGCCTAAAGAAGGGTTCAGCTCAGGGTTAAAGGGTTCAAGCTGGTGTCAGCCATCACATCTGTCCCCAGAGAATAAAATAAATAAAAAATTGGAAAAAAAACAGCACCCACAAATCCCCATAATGTCCACACACACACACACACACACACACACACACACACACACACACACACACACAAACACACATACATGAGAGGGGGTTGGTATGGAGACCCCTATCACATGGCTGGATGAACCTGCATCAGAGCAGATGATGAAGGGCTGATTTGTGGGGTGTTTTTTTTTACCCCTCACACATCAGAACATCTTCATCTTTATATTCAACCACACACTGTGTTAGTGGACTGTTGAGACATGCTTTCAGCTGCAAATATTTATAATAAAGAGAAAAGTTTAAGTGGGGGAATAGGTGTTTGAGATGTGGGTCTGTTCCTGAAACGTTGCTGTGGAGGATTGGCATGAGGATTGTTTTCGTAAGGGTGCTCTCTTTTTGACTTGACTGGGGAGACTATAAAACATGCACTGTTTAATTTAAATGCAAGATATTCTAAGACTAAAGGGTCTGTGGGGGGTTTCTCTAAGTGACGTGGTGGTAAGACAAATGGAGGTTCAGATTTTGATTTTCATGTCTCAGAGCTCATTGAAACACTAGTTTGGAATACTTTCCAGGCTTCATAATGAATTCAAAACACTTTTGATAGCATCTGGTCCTGCACCACCACGTTATGCTTTTTTTTTCTTTGTTTTAAAAAGCTGCTCTTTGACTGTTGGGAGAAATACTATAGACTTGCAAGGAAATTCAACTAACATCTTAACCCTTCAGTCATACCATTCCTGGATATAATAACCCACTTACCAGTCTTATTCACCTTTGGTTTGGGTTGATCAGTTTTGGTTTTCATGTCCTCAACTAACCATGATCCAGGGGGCGATGCCAGGGGTTGAACAAAAAAGATTCTTACACACAGGTAATTTTCATCTATCTGCCAGTTGCAGGTAGTATGATAGGGATGTGTTTCTCCTTGATGAAACACCACCTTTCTTCTGCTTTATAGGAACATGTAGTTAAAGGAAAGTAAAATAGATAATCAGGCGCATTGAAATTTAAAACTGGAGTGAAATGAAGTAAAGGTTGATGAGTTAAGGAGGCAGTCGAGATGACAAATTTGCTATGACTACTTGTCACTCCACTAAAGTCTGGATGTACAGCTTGCGTGTCCCACAGGACGGCATTGCCCCAGAAATTGTTGAAGATAGCCGTTCTCTCTTCTTCACTCAGCAGTTCACAAATTTGTTACTTTGACCTCAAAGGTGCCAGATAGTACTTTTAAAAACAATTAAAAGTCACTTGATGCAGGGTTCTGATGTCCCAAAGTCATGAATGTGGCTGTTTTTCCTGAAAACACTTGGATCATGAGTTTAGACCTGCCAAAAATCTCTTTTTTTCGCCGCATCTCTCAGCGAGCTGTTTCAGCGTCTGCATTTGAATTAGAAATGAGCTCGAGCTCTCCCCGCCTCTTTCAGGAAGTGTTTATGTTGACTCGACTCAGAAAGATCATCCAATCATCATGCAGAAGCTGAGCGCCCGGGCCCGCCCACTGCCCCATAGGCCCCCAGAGACGCTGAGCGTCCGATGGGTGGGACGCAGCCCAGCATTTATCCAATGACCGTCCAGTTTTCGCGCAGTGGAACAACCCACTCTTTGCTTCTCTACTGAGCCCTGGAGACGCTGAGCATCCGTCTGTGTAAAACACTGTGGAGCCGCGAGGATGCATGAGAGGGAAGTCATGTTGGTTTCCTGTGATAAGAGGCTGATCCTGAATAAAAGATGAACGCATCCTGGTGCATATTGAGTAAATGAAATGTATACACAGCGGAACATATTTCACCACTTTTTTTTGTACACTTTTGGGGGAGCTGAGCTTCCCTTGCAGTCTCAGTGTAATTGCCACTTCTATCTACCAACGTTTTTTATGGAAAAACATGGACAAAGTCGATCGCATGTGCAAAGCTGATCTACTAAAAGAGCAGACGTGGATTGTGTCTCTCATATGAGCAAAACAGCGCGATCCATATAGAGTCTCCCTTCATGAATGTTCATCTTTGTAGAGCTGACAGAGTGAGCACATTATGATAATGTTAGCAGCAAAATATAAGGTGAACAAAGACACAGAATTAAAGTAAGATCGCGGCTCTTTTGCTACTTCACAGGTGTATCCTCTGTGCTGATTAAAAGGACAAATATCCGTGTTGAATTTCTGAGACAATGTAGCAGTGATGGTGCGAAGTTGTATCTGCACGATTAAGTACAAGATCAAAGTAAATCTCAACTGAGTCTTGACTCCTGAACTGTCATTTTTATCACAAGAACAGAGAAGACTGGCTGATTTCTTCTGTGCAGCTGATATCTAGTGCACACAAGGAGGTTTATCCGTGTTTGATTTTGACTACAGGAGGCGGGGGGAGGAGGCGGAACAACTGGCAGACGTGGTTGCGTCACTTCATTCTGGTGTGTGCGTCTCCACCGGCTTGATTTTCAAACAGCTTGCTCAAGGAGGGATTTTCAGAAAAAGGAGCTAGTGAAGAGAAGAGAAGATGGATGTTTTCAATAGTAGGGGGTGTTGAAGACACGCCTGGGGACCCATAGTTTCATTAGTAACCCATATAAAAGTGGATTTTACGTAGTAGAGCACCTTTAAGCAGTGCTGTGATGTGCAGGGTGGGCCCGTGGTCTTTGCCAGTCTCTCCTGTCCCGTTGCGTTCTTGTAACTCTCCCCCCTACGACACTTCTCTTTAATCCCCCGTCACTTCCACACATGTGACCGTGGATGCTTGTGACGTTTAACAGCAGAAGCTTCAAGTGTAGCTCCTGTTTTTTCCTCATTATCACTGTGTTCAGCATCACTGTCATTACCTGGGCAGTCATCTTTTTCATGTCTGTAGTCCTCAGCAAAACCAGGGTCATCGTGTTCACTTTCTGACTATGAATCAGGATCAGAATCAGCTGTAGAGGCTTTACTGGCTGTTACTCCTTCAATCTGCTACCTGGTGTCTATGTCATTGCCTTCTATCTCTGGTCCACTGTCATCTAAATACTTCTCCAAGTCCTTCTCTAAATTGGTATCAAGTTCATTTCCTGACCCTGAAGCAGAGAAAAATAAAGTGCTGCTGAATTTTAACAGTTAACCATGGTAAATGAACAGGTTCACTGCAAAACCTCAAAAGCGCTGCTTCATCATACCTTGTTGCAGAAATGTGATTATACGTTTAAACACACAGTTCCCAACCCCTTTGATTGACTGAAAGTACATTTACTGTCTACAAAGTTGAAGCAATATGAACTAGCTTACCAGATGACTCAAAGAGAAGAGCCAATGCTTCATTTGTGGTCAGCAGAGCCCTCTTTCTCATGTGGTCTGCCATCTTTGTATGTAGCAGCAAAAATGCCCAAGTCAAAGAGATGACTAAGGCAGGCAGTGTTTTTAGACTCTAACAAGCAGTCTGATAGGCTGAGGACATAGGCAGTAAGGCAGGGTGATGCAGCAGTGGTAGGAGAGTACATTTGGGAAGCTATCAGAATTTGGCCAAAAAATGACTTAGGCAATGATGCTATTAGGCTAATGATCTGGGGAGGAGTCAACAAGGCCTATGATGAAAGGTACACCATTCCTACTGTGAAACACAGGATCACTGATGTTTTGGGGATGTGTGAGCTACAACAGCTCAGGAAAATTGGTCAAAACTGATGGCGAGATGAAAGCAGCATGTTATCAGAAAATACTGGAGGAAAAATGCCACCCATCATCCCAGAAGCTGCACATGAGACATACTTGGATGTGCCAACATGACAGTAAACCAAAATACAAGGCCAAGTCAACCTGCCATTGGCTACAGCAGTATAAAATGAAGGTTCTGGAGTGGCCATCACATACTCCTGACATTGATATAATTTAGCCACTGGGGGGGGGACCCCAAATCTGCAGTTCATGCAAGACAGTCCCAGAATTTACAGACCTTAGAGGCTCTTTGCCAAGTAGAGTGGGCAATTTTACCGTCTGAGGAAATAAAGACCCTCGTGCACAACCGCCACAAAATATTTCAAGCTGTCATTGATGTTAAAGGGGGCAATACACGGTATGAAGAACTGGGGTATGTAAACTTTTGAACAGGGTCATTTTGGTACTTTCTGTTGTCATTTTGATTTAAAAAGTATAACCACAGTTGTTTGCTAATAGATGGCCTCATCCAAGGACTAACCATGAGTGAAAGAAATGTTTTTGTGTTATCATTCATATTCTTGAAGAAAAGGCCAAGAAATCATAAATTATGCTAGGGTATGTGCACAACTGTATGTGCGCTTGCATGTTGCCAGTAAGTGGTAGTGTGACCCTGTGTAAATCCAATGTGAAAAATACTGGCTTGACCCTGACTCCCTACCAAGAAAAGACCGCTCCTCTGAATTAGCATTGCCTTCTAGTCTTCTTTCATTTCTGCAACACAACCAATACATTACCTTGTCACATTGCATTCAGTAAAAAGATGACTTGGACAAAGAAAAGCAGTGTCAAAAAGATGGTCTGGTCCCCATTCAGTTTTTCCAAAACAGACCAGAACCAAAACTAACAACCTCCTCAGTAAATCATGACCATGAGATGCAAAGTCTTATGGAAGCAGAGCTAAAGCCAGCTTTTGCATTAAGTCCTCACAACTACATTTTCTTCTTTAGCCCTTGAGCTAAACCAATGTGAAGATGAAATTACTGTTAAGTTGTAGAAGAGAAGTTTAGTCAGTTCAGACTTTGATTTCTTTTGAAATGCACTCCTGTCTGCTTAAGAAAACTTTTCTTTCAGCTGGTTTCTCCATGAAATGGAGTCAGAGAGTAAGAGTACAGTACTTGTCTGACATCCTGATGGCTATTCTTGCAGGCACAGAGAGTCTCTGTCTCCTACAGAAACCTGGAGCACTCTCAGCGCCATGGCCAGGTTGTTCTTCCACAAACTTCTGCTCCCTCTTATCCAAAACCCTGACAGACTGGATGCTGGTTTTCTGAGACTCTGCAGAGAGGGGAAAGAAACAAAAAGAAAGAATTGAAGGAACAAAACAAATCAGTGAAGTCTGCTGGAGCGATTTCTGTCTCTGGACGAGAGCAGCTTTGTTTGTTATTTATTCTTTTGCACTTCTTGTTTCTCCGCATGTCTCATTTTTTCTTGCCTCCTCTGCCATCATCTGCCCTTTTGGAGTTTCTTTCCTGCCCCCTTCTTTACACTGCTTCTGTATGCACACCTTCCTGCCTCATCATTTTCCCAGCATGCACTCCATCACACACACTTAGCCTGACTCACAGGATGAAGACGCTGCATGTAGATTTGCCAGGCTGTCTCATTCTACAGCCCTCCAGTATCGACACTTCTCAAGCTTTTCCCATCAAAAACAGACACTTCAGGATCTGCATGAAACACAAAGGTTTCATCTGACTCTGTTACAAAACCACATGTGTAATACCAAAGCCACTGTTCCTGCTGACCAGCAGCTAGAAAGTCAGTCTTTGCAGTAAGTCACTAACACAGCAGTTAGTTGTTCCTCATTCTAACAGATTTCACCCAGACTTTTCTTCTCTTCCAATCATGACCCCTTGGTGTTTATTCCTGCACCAATCTCCCACATTCTCACATCTGCACAGCCAGACAGCATCTCCTGTCACAGCTGCTCATCAGCTACCTGAAGTTCAAGCTCCCGCCTTTAATCCCATATTTGTTTGATCAGTAAATACTGCTGGCTATTTATAGAGCCGAAGGAAAGATCAGCATTGTTTTGTCTTCTTAATCTGCAGCAGTGAACCAAGACACCCACGGCTCCAATCCCTGAAGGGCATCAGAGGACACATATAATCCCCTTGTGTTTTACCTTTCAAAGCTGAGGCACAGGGTCCCTTCAAAGGTACTTTGAAGGGCTCATGATTACCAGACAGGCTATAAGTAGTATCCAGCATCAGGTATCGTGAGGTAAGCCCGAAGAAAAGTTTCAATTATATCATGTGAAGAAATCAGGCCTTCAGTGTGTCCATTTATCTTACAGTCTGTGCTTTTAGCTCCTCATTGCTTGCTCTGTCTTTATTCACTTAACTTCTATTTAACAAGGTAAATAACCTATTGAGATCAGGATCTCTGCTATAAGGGTGACCTGGCCAAGGAGCAGCACGTCATAGAAAACTAGGCATTGGTGGTTCCCAACCTCTTCCAACTCAGGGTCAACTTTGAAGTCTCAAAAATAGACTAGACAGTTAAAAGCTGACGGCAGAAACTCATAAGCAACAGATGCTGTGCTACAACAGATGACAGTGTCATCAGCATAAAGTAATACATTCACATCAGTTAGGCCAGGCCATCAGTATCATTGATATAAATGGGAAATAAAATGGGTCCCAAAATCAAGCCTCGGGGCATCCCTTTAGAGGCTGCTAATGATAAAGAGGTGAATCTTACCATTTGCACACTCTGCTTCTGTCTGTAAGTGCTAAACCACAAGGCTGCTTGCTTTGATAAGCCAACTTTCTGTGAGACTTTGATCAATAATTCATGATTAATTGTATCAAAGGCCTTTGATAGATCAATAAAAAGAGCTATACAAAAAGGCTTATGATCAATAGTTTCAACAATGTCAGTTAAAACCTTAAGAGCAGCTGTTACAGTGCTATGTTTTGTTTTGTTTTTTTCCCAAAACCTGAATACATTATTGGCATTTAAAACCTTTGAGGTGGTTGCAGGTCAGGAATATGAGCTCTCAGTGTTTGTGAATAAGTTTCAAAGTATCACTGAAGAAAGCAGATTCAATTCCTCCAGCTCTCATATTGATCACTGCAGAGTAACTGTACAGTAAAGAGACCAGAAACACAGCGAGGAAAGAGAGGAGCATCAGAGTGATGATGAAAGCCTGCCATCAAAAAGGAACCAGAAAGAAGATGAAGTGTGATGAAGTGAATGGAGCTTTCTGTATGTTAGCAGGATGAAACTGCTCTGTGTTCGTGATGGCTGACGAACGCGGCCTGGAAGGTCAACGTCACGGCTCCTATTTAATGTGCAAAGACAGTCAACACGTACTAATCGAGGAGCCTGTTTATCTGTCATCTGTCAAGTCAGCAGCTGTCCCTGCTGGTGGTCCTGCTCCTACAACGTGCTGCAGTATTGATTTCTGAGGAGACGCAGCAGATTTCACAGAGAGGTCAGGGGTTGGCTCCAGAGACAGAGATACAGGGATTTAGATCAGAGCGGTCTCTGACACCGTACAGAACAGGATGCTGGGTTAAAACATAGACTGTATTATCAGTGGACATGATGACAGTCAGCTCTAACTGAAGCTTCCAGCAGATGCCTCAACCCCTGGTGTCTGGCTGCATTATAGTTCATAAGCCCCCACCCTACCCCCACCCCCCATGCATTCCTTTTTTTTTACTAAGGAGTTGGCTTTTCAGTAGTTATTTGACGTCAAAAACCAAGTTATAAGTTTCATTTTATGATGGTTGACCAATGACCGTATATAGAATGGACAGCGTGCTTCCGCCTGTCACCGTTCTACGTTTTTGAACCCAAAAAACCCTGTTTCTCTAGCCGCCATTGTGTAGCCAGAGTCTGTGCAGTAGAGAATTTCCGGTGGAGCCAAGTAAAAAAGAGAAATAAAAATATTTATTTCTTCTTCTTCAGAAGGTTTAGTCTCCTTTTGGCTCTTTCCCAAAGTTTCTTATATACCCGGTAAAAACTACTCACGAACGGCAGCTGTCAACTATCGTAAAACAAAACTTACATCGCCAACAACTTCTCAGAAAAAAAAACACCTGAACACCATGCAGCCAGATGACATCGTCATACTACCTTAGCGTAAAGATGAGAGAAACGTTTCTACGAAGTATCGTAATTTTTAAAAGTTTTCCCGGCTCATATCTGGAATACATAGGGAGGTGGGGCTTATGACCTATACTGCAGCCAGACACCAGGGGGCGGGGCTTATGACCTATACTGCAGCCAGACACCAGGGGGCGGGGCATCTGCTGGAGGCTTCAGCTTGAGCCAAACGTCGTTACGTCCACTCATTATACAGTCTATGTGGTTGACGGCTGCCGTTCATGAGTAGTTTTTATCGGGGATATAAGAAGCTTAGGGAAAGAGAGCCTACGAGAGACTACACCTTCGAAAGAACAAGAAATAAATATTTTTATTTATTTATTTTTACTCGGCACCACCAGAAATTCTCTACTGCGCAGACTCTGGCTTCACAATGGCAGCCGAATCCGGCTCCAGTTAGGGTTTTTTTTTGGCTTCAAAATCATACAACGGTGACAGGTGGAGCCACGCTGTCCATTCTATATACAGTCTATGGGTTAAAATCAAACTTTGGATGATTTTTGTATGTTGATTGCTGCTCTTGCCAGCTGGCTTTGTCTCAAAAATCCAGCTAAATTATTGCCAAATTAAAAACAATTTCACCACTTTATTTTCTCACCTCCTGATCTGAGCGAACACGTGCCACACTGACACACTAATACCCAAGTCATGGTGTTTGAAGCTGGAGACAGAGCTGCAGCATCAGAGGAGTTTGAGGTAAATGTGTTGCTCACAGATGACAACAGTCCTTCAAATGACGTCAGTGTCAGATTCAAAGCATGGGTTTTAACTTTTTGGTGAGTAGTCTCCCTGGTTTAAATGCAGATTTCTGTAGTTATGAATGCGTGCCCCACAGTTTAAGAGCAGGTTAATCATTGAAAACACTGCTGTGCAGCAGGAATAATAATCACACAGCCTGCAGCGTGTTTTCTCCCTCTGAGTTCTGTCGCCTGTGCTGTCATTTCTCACACACCAGTTGTCTTTGCTCTCATCTGTTGGTATTGACTCTCTCTGTTGCTGTCTATCCATCTTTGTGTGTCTTGACAGGACTCAAGTTGTATTCTGTGCTCACATCAAAAAGCACTCAGCAGGGTATGATTTTGCTGTTCCACTCACATTTTTAAGAGGATACGTTTTTCTGAGGGCAGAAAGGTTTCCTCTCCTCAAAGTTGATGTTTATGAAAGAGTTTGTATTTGTATATTTAAACTCTCTGTAGAGTGACAGACCTCCTTTTTACCACCAGCTGACATTTCTCTAACACAAAACTGAACTACTGCTCCCTATTAAAGCAGGCGGTGTGAATGAGTCTTCTTACAAACAGCACAGGAAGTACATTTACATCGAAACAGGACCTGACATCGTTTCTGGAGGGGAAATAAATCGTTCAAAAGATTGTGGACCTCTGCAAAGTGACCAAAAGCCACCTGACACTCGTGGTTATATCAGCCAAACCCACTGCTTGTCTCCGCTCATTTTCTCACGTCACATCTGGAGGATCACTGAGACAAACAGGATGTTTCAGACTGTGAAGGACCTGAAATGTAAATGATTGCAGATGTTTTCAGGGCAGATATTGATCCAATCAGAAGAGACTTAATCGAGGCTGATATGAATGACACATGGACAGATACCTGAGGCCTCTGAGTATCCTTTTACTGATTTATTCATGCTTTCAGATTTTTTTTTTGTTCAGAGTTAAAAGACAAAGTTAACTTGGTCCTTTGTTTCGTTCCTCGCTCTTTCATTTCTTCTCTCTTTATATTGTTGTTTTTGTTCTTCATGATCATCTTCTTCCTCTTCCTCCTTTTCTCTTTTGATCTTCATAGTTCCCTCTTATTCTTCTTTCTCCTCTTTCTCGCCTCTCTTCTTCTTCTGTAACACTTTCTCATTTACCAACATCTAAGTGTTTACACATTTGTGAACATCTTTGCTCTGTTGGTTCTCAGCTGCATGTTCTTTCTCGTCTGGAGTCAGCTGCTGTTTGATCCAAGTACAACTTTGGAGAGTGGAAGAATAAACCAATCCCAATGAAATCCTCCCTGTTAGTCCAGTCTAAGAGTAGCTCAGTGATCAATGCATGAGGACACCATTGCTTCTCACGTAGTCTCTGAAACTTGCTGTAATAATTTCAAGTAGCTGCTATGCACGCGTGTGCATGAGCATGCGCACGTGTGTGTGTGTGTGTGTGTGTGTGTGTGTGTGTGTGTGTGTGTATGTTAGATTATTCATCAAGGCTGTGCAGCTGCCTCCAGGCATGTTTACAGGATAGATCTCTCACCCGTCCATCTCTGCTTCCCCTGCAGCTCAAACACACAAACACCCACTGGAAATGAATAATTAGTGCGGCAAATATCAACAATTTATAGCCTGCATAACTAAGAAAGGTCCACCGCTCACCGATGAGAGAGGAGACGAGTGCAGTAGACATGAGGTGAACTCAGAGACCTGTTGGAGTTTCCACTCATCACCTGAACTTTTTGCTGTGATTACTTAAAATTCAACCATAGAATCAGGCTTCACTGTCTTCTTACTGCATTTAGAAGCTGAAACAGAAACTGATTTACACATAAACCAGTGTCCAAGGAACCTTGCACAGCAGATGGACCTGCCTGATTCATTTTCTGAAATCCTGCAGATCCATCTTGCTAAGATCCAATCACAATCGATTTCACTCGGCAGAGATGTTGTCGACCTAATCAGAGATGAGAGGCGGGAGTTGCAGGAACTGCAGATGTGACATCAGCGGAAAGCGTCTGAATGTTTGAAAACAATGGTGGTGCGTGAAGCAGTCTCTGTGGACGCAGCTATATCTGCAGTTTTATCAGAAATAGACTCAATTTCTTCTTTAAAAGAAGAACAGAGAACATCACTTAAAGCTTTCCTGACAGGAAACAATGTTTAGCAGACTAGTGGAATATCTCAGTCGCGGATATGAACTGTCTGTCTGGGGTGTCGGGTCACACATCTCCTACGTCATACCGTGGCTTGATGTTGATTGGTCTGTAATGAGTACGTCAGGCAGAACGGTTGTCCAATCACCAGCTGCTGTATTTCTGAGGTCTCGCCTCGGAAAACACTTGCTTGTGCCTCTTACCCAGATGGACCAGTGAAATATTTGGAGGTGGAGATATGAAACTGTCCATCTTGCACGTCAGGTTGGTGCCCAAGTTGAGGGGGTATGAAGGGGGATGGCATCCCCCCTCAAATAAAAATGGTCAAAATTATCCCCCTTCTAAAACGACTATCCACCCTTCCCATCCCTTGGGCCATATTGTCAGTGACTGTGGAAATATTACTCCTATTTTAACACTGGAAATATAACCACCATTTGAAATATCACCACCATTTCAACATTTGGGGACTTGGCACATATTAAGTGAAATACTGCATGAAAGTTAGCATGCACAAATATGACACAATATATTTTGTCTTCTTGATTGACGTCAGGGGGAGGAACAGCAGGGCAGATTAAGGGATTACAATTTCAGCATTATGAGATAACAGCAAGAGATGATACTGAGTAGTCTGTGATTCTCCAGGCAACAAAAAGAGGTGCAGAATTTTGACACTAAAGACAAATTAAGTGAACCGCTAACATTAAAGGTAGGGTCTGCAGGGAATTTTGTTACTGTTTGTAAAGGAGCCCAGCTTATAAACATAAATAAAAAAAATTTGTACAGTTAACCTTTAAAATTGGTGGCCTGAAAGAGTTTGTTTTAGTTGTTGTTTTTTTCAGTGAAGTGCAACAAAACATGATGCACTTTGTTGCAAACTAATTCAAAGTAGTTATCTGAACTACCTAACTAACTTACTACTAACTAACTGAACTGAACTTACTTACTTATTCCACTTGTTGTGTAAAGTTGGTCTCATTTGATAAGTTGTAAAACTTCAAATTATAGGATTGAGGCTATAAAAAAAGTTTACTGGGTATGCTTCAGCAGCTTATGGGGTCTTTAACTCAAATCTACAGGGGTGTAAATATTCATTTTTAGTTCTCCATATCAGTTACCATCTACCCTGTTGTCTTGTCCTGTATGGGTTTCATATCCATAAAGAAGTGTATTATTCTTTGGGAGTTGTATTGAAACTCTAGCTTTATAGTTGTTCAATTGAGCTGATGAGTTGTGGGTTACGAGCAATGGCTGTTTATATAATGGACAGCGTGCCTCCGCCTGTCACCGTTCTATGTTTTTGAAGCCAAAAAACCCCGTTTCTCTAGCCGCCATTGTGCAGCCAGAGTCTGCGCAGTAGAGAATTTCCGGTGGAGCAGAGTAAAAAAGAAAAAGAAGAATATTTATTTCTTCTTCTTCAAAAGGTTTAGTCTCCTTTTGGCTCTTTACCGAAGTTTCTTATATCCCGATAAAAACTACTCACGAACGGCAGCTGTCAACTATCGTAAAACGAAACTTATATCGCGGTTTTTAACGTCCAATAACTAATGAGAAACCAACTTCTCAGGAAAAAAAACACCTGAACACCATGCAGCCAGATGACATCATCATACTACCTTAGCGTAAAGATGAGAGAAACGTTTCTACGAGGCATCGTAATTTTTAAAGTTTCCCCGGCTCATATCTGGAATACATGGGGAGGCGGGGCTTATGACCTATACTGCAGCCAGACACCAGGGGGCGGGGCTTATGACCTATACTGCAGCCAGACACCAGGGGGCGGGGCTTATGACCTATACTGCAGCCAGACACCAGGGGGCGGGGCATCTGCTGGAGGCTTCAGTTTGAGCCCAACATCGTTACGTCCACTCATTATACAGTCTATGGTTACGAGTTGTAGGAGCAGCTTTAGCCCGGGTCATCATTTCCAAATCAGAAGTCACGGGTTCAAGTCCTGCTTGTGCAGCCATGTAACAACAGTGCAGACAGTTGCCTTGAAATTTTGAGTTTACACAACTATTTTGCTTTTACGGTGTAGAATCATTGTCATCAGCACAAAAAAAAAAAAATCCTGGAAATACCCCCACCCCCCATTTTAACAATGTCTCATTACTGTGCTGGGATTAACATCATCAGATCAATATCATCGTTCTCATGTCTGTCCTCATGAGGAGAAGAAAACCCCTTTCAAGAAGTTTGTTTGAAGTGGATCCCTTATATCTGATGCATTCAAGGAAGCCAGGAAATCTACAAACTAATTGTCTTTGCATTGTCTCAAATGCCTAAACTGGAACAGATTGTTAGCTACTGATGCATGCAAATATCTTGTTCTAGGGATCAGTCATTGTCAGATTTCCACTGATGGGAGTCAGGGTGATAGAATTCTCCTTCTGCTCTCACTGCCTCTGAGGTTTCATGCCCAATAAAATGCATCCCACAATGCCAGACGAATCAATCAAGTCGATGGTGTAGGCAGATTCAAAGCTCTGATGTTGGTAAAACAAATGTTTGCTCTAGAAGTTTGAGCATTTTGTGCACGTCCACCTTCTTTCAATCACAAAGATAGAAGTAAGGTGTCTGGAAAACATCCTCTTTACTCTTCATTTTAAGGCCTGCGCTGTCTGATCCACTGTTTTGTGAGCAGGGGGCATTTTCAAACACATTTTATTACACATGCAAACATCAAAATATTCTTTTTTGCTGGAGAGTTTTGATTATTGTGCCAGAAGAAAAAAGAACAGCCAATAAAAGAAGAGTGAGCATGCTGTAGAAACAGCTGAAGAACATTTTCAAATGATTAAATGATTAATTTACTCTGACAGTTCAGAGAGTGGAGGACCTATCAGAGCAAGCGGCAGTGGGTTTTATGTGATCTTATCTAAGCAAAAAGATTGAGCTGTCATTTCCTGAGCCGCCC
>RPOG01005870.1:0-28270 GCA_008086565.1 Thalassoma bifasciatum
TAACGTATGACAGCGTGAAGCATGTGGGAGGTGTCTGCGACCTCAGCCTATTTCTGACAGCTGTCAGGTCCCAGCGTTGGTTCAAACAACATGCTACATTTGTATGATTACATGTGAGAGGCACTGAATATGTCTCAGTATCCTGTGCTTTCATTTCCACATCCGGTTGTGATTAAAATGGTCTCAAATTAAATCATCCCGATGGTAAAAGTCAGGAGTAAAACACTTCCTCTGATTAGTTGTATGATGATGCATTTTCACCCTTCTAAAAATGTTAAGTCGTCCACCTGGTTGTTCTAACCTTACAGATGAGAAACAGGGATCAGCTTGGAAGCTCTTTTTTGGCAGGTGCGCTGGTCCATCTGTTGAGCGAGCCAGTTTGGATAGGTACTAAAATAGGAGCTCATTTTGAATGTTCGCCTCTTGAAGTAATGGCTTATTAAGCAGCATTATAAAGAGTCTGGTGAGCACGCAGTGGGCTCAATGGGCTTAAAAGCAGCCAGATCACACAGGCTGGAGAGGCTGATGGAGAGGCTGATGTTAGGAATCACACAATGCCTCCTATTGAAGAGCAGGCTTTTTAAAAGTAGCACGGACTGAAGCAAACCTGTGTTTTATACTCACAAGCACAGATCTGTAACGTTAAACACAAATGTACAGACACGTTGATCCAAAGCTGTCATTTGCATGTTCGATTCTAAAAATATCTTCCCGTTTATCAGACTCACTCCTTATACATGGTACAAGTTAAGGCACCACTTTAAGATCAAGAGGTGCTTTAGATTTCATGGCATTAAGCCTGATGAGAATGGAAACTCTTAATCTAAATGTAAATTGGGAATAATCACAAAGCAGAGTGAAAATGGGAGTCTACTTTAATCCTGGTCACACTTGAGACAGTTACAGTCCAGTTTAAGGTCTGATGTACACGTGCCAATGACAGAGAAGGTTCAGCCTAATTTGTGACCTGCTGTGAAGACTGTTTTGAATAATCCTCAAGTGTGTGGGGTTGATTTGACTATTCTACTGCTCTTGACTGAATCAAACCTTGGTTGAACTGCTTCCACTGCACAAAAGCCAGCAAAGGGAGCAGATTTGGGAGCAAGAACAGCTGACTTTTGCATACAGTCATTGTTAAAAAATTGAGAATTTGATCATATATTCAAGGAGTTTATTGTCATTCATCACATATAAACATGGATGGAACGAAATTAGGTTACCCTGGTCCCGGAGCAAACCCAATTGTAGAAATAAGAATGAATAAATATATACAAATATACGAATCAAAAAGAGAATAAAAGAGGAACACAATCAACTAGCCTTTGTAATAAATCAATAGAATAAAATAATAACAATCTGTGCAAATATTGCAGTGAGCATTTGTCTGGGGGGGCACTAAAGGGGACTACCAGGGTTCAACAGTCTCACAGCTTCAGGAAAGAAGCTGTTCCTCAGTCTGGTAGTCCTGCTCTTGATGCTCCGCAGCCTCCTGCCTGAGGGGAGAGGGACAAACAGAGCATGCGCGGGATGGGTGGGGTCCTTCATGATGCAGGAGGCCCGTTTCCTGCATCTGGAGGAGTAGATGTCTGTGGTGTATATATATTTGTAGAGATCTATGATTCCAAACTACACAGTTAGTGTAAATGGACATAGCTAAAAAAATAACATAAAAATCAAACAACCTCCCCCAAAAATAGAAATAAAAGTTTGAAAAAGGACTCATCAAGAGGAGTGCCATCATTCTTAAAAAAAGATATTTTCAGGAGGTTTGTGGGAACTTCACTCCAAGTGGTGAAGATGCTTCATCCACTGTCTGGAACTCACACTTATTTTTGTAAACTTCCCTCTCCATCCATCCCTTCACAAGCAAGGACCACACATCAACAAAGGTATAAAACGGTTTATTTACATGAGTAAATGCAAACGTGCTTATATGTCACAGGCGTTTTGGGGAAGCTATGAGAAGGAGTCCGCCGTAGCTCCCGGGCACGACGGAACCCCCTTCCCCCCCCTTTATTTAAAGACCCTACGAAGTATGAAATAGATAGATAAGGAGAGGGTGGGAGGGATGTACGAAGAGAGAACAAACAGGACATGGTGGGTTAGGAGGGTTTAAATACCGGAAGGGGTGATGGTGAGGTGTGGTCCTGCTCCTGAAATTCTGCTAAAGACCTCCACATAATGTTCTCAAAGTAATTTAGATCAGGGGAACCCGCAGGATGCTCCAAAAGAGTGAGATTATTCCTCTGGAAGAAGAAGTCCTTTGTCAGGCGGTCGTTGTCCCGTTGAAAAACCCAGTCATTAGCACACAGACCAGGGCCCTCAGTCATGAAGGACGCCCTCTGTAACATCTCCGCATTGTCAGCCACCATTTGATGCCCCTGCACAACCGTCAGCTCCATTGATCCATAGAAGGGAAAAACAGATCATGATGCCCCCCCCCCCCCCCCCCCCCCAGAAAACATCTCAGTGGGATCTCCTTGTCATGACAGTAATGTTAGACACCATCAGGACCATCAAGGCTCCTCAGAGAATCAAACTTTCTTCCACCTTTCACTGTTCCATGTTTGCTGCTCTCTGTCAAAATCCAAATAGGAAACTTTGTGGAAAGAGACGAGGTCTTTGAAGAGGTTTTTGTTCTTAAAGCTCTTCTCTCTCAGAGATGTCGTCATTTGGTGATTGGGCTGTAGTCGGCTCCAGTAACAGCCTTAATTTGGGTTGAGAATCGTCTTGACTGACAGACGATTGGATCATCAGGCTCAGTGTTGGCGAAATTCTTTTGGGTCTACCATTTGATGTTTTTGTCCCTTCAGGGTTTTCGAAGAAATTTAAAATGTCTGTCTTACTGCGTCCAACCTCAGCAGTAATGGTGTTGTGTGGAGAGAGGTCTTGCTTTTGTAGCTCAACAATCTGACCACGTTCAAAGAGAGAAACCTTTTCAGCCTTTGCCATCAGGAGGTCATGACAGTGTGAATACCTGACAGAAAATAATGTTGAATCTACATTTTTTGCGCAGGTTTCGTCTTTCAAAGGCTGTGGTCTTGAATTTTTGATCAGCCAGTTGTTCTTATAAATAAATTGCTTGCTCATTTTCTTTTGTCTTACTCCTATTTCTTCCTTTTGCATTTTGAAACTCTACTTTGAATTTTTTTTTTAAGATCCAAGAGTCCAGAATATACGTTTGTGCAGTTTATCAACTGGTATTAAGATTTTGATTAGGTGTTAGGTACAAGTCTTGAGTTTGTCTCAGACTGTAATTTATCTCTTCCTCACTGTATCATTACAAAAGTCACAAATTTAGATTTGGGTTTGAGTAATTCCACACACCACAAACATGACTATTGAAATTGAGTTTCTCAGACTTCTCCTCCTAGAATAAAATCAACAAATTTTGTGTTCCACAAGAGGATGGGGGCCTATTCTTGGATGACAGAATACTGTATCATTACACAAAAACACACCGCACATCAGTTCAAAGGCTCAAGAGGAGCATTTTATCACACACCAACCATGAAAGAGGATATCTCTGTATTGATTTTGCAGAGAATTTAGAAAAATACCTCATCCAGAGAACTCCCACAGTTAGAAGCAGTGCCCCGTGCCTTCAGTTTCACAGGATGACTAAGCACACCTTCGTCTCCTCTCACCACGCTGCCGTGTTTGTTAGCCAGGTGTAAAGACCCGTGGAGGTTAGAAGAGGAAGATTACCAGCTTCCTGAGAATGTTTGAGGGAGTTCACAGAGAGGAATCGATAGTGGGATCACAATGAAGAACTGAAGTGATGGAAAACAGGAAAGACACAAAGAGGCAGATAAACAGAGAGTGATATCCTGCAAAACATGTAACTAAAAACAGAGAACAACAGATGTTTTTTATATGCTTGAATCCTGTTTGGGCCACAAAGGAACTTGTCTTTGGATGTTGAAAGAAGGAAAGGTCAAAGAAGAGGTGAAGCTGAACCCACAGGTGTCTGTTAGTTTGGTGACCAAAAAGACAAATCCAACAAAGTCGTCATGAACTTTAGTTTTAGCTGCACAACAGACTGAGTCAAAGAGCATCTAGAAATCTTTTTTTAAAAAAAAGAAAGAAAAACACTGGTGAATACATTTCTTTTTTCTTTTTTTGGACTGAGATTATTGGAGGCATTATTTATTGTTTTGGACAAGGGATGTATTATTTGAGCTAGTGATTTGTCGTTCGTGAACGATTCGTTCAAATAAACGAATCTTCTGGGTGAACGAAGTGAACCGAATCACTAACTTGAAAAGATTTGTTCATTGATGAACTGCAGTTGCACTTCCTTCTCCTGTCTCTTGTCTCTGTCTCTCTTGACGGTTTGAGTTGCCCAAGCGCTCCCCCCCGCACCCATTTATTTCAAGGATAGTAATGACTCAACAAACAGGACAGAGTCGGTCGGAAGTCCTATGTTGCTCAAGCCTGCCCCAACATCTCCTTCTCGTGTCACCAAACTTGATGAAGTAGTCGTTTCGCGAAAATATATATGGGCTTTTAATGGCTGCTGTCGGCTCAGGGAAACATTTGACAAACTCACCAGGTATCTAGCAGCAAAACAAACTCAGTAAAGGTAGAATACATCATTCTCATCGTTATTTCTTATTGTACACTTTGCAGAAATATGTCATATTGTTGAGCAGACTCCCTTACACAGAGGCCACCACTCACACCATCATGTTTCTACAGAACAAAAAAAAAAAAGAAAAAAAAAACACAATCTGTGTCTATTCAGGCTCTCACAGCCTCACACATGTTGAGGTGCAGTGCATGATGGGGTGTGTCAAGTGTTGACTGTGCAGCAGTCGCTGAACTCACAGTCGATGAAGTGTCTTCACAAGAAAAAGACCCTTGATAACAGCTTCTCATGAGAAATGTGAACACGCTTGCTCTTAATCTTGAAGCTCTAAAATAACATTTACTCTGTTAAACCAGAGGTAGTTTTTTTTTCTGCTACCATGTCGAGAGATAACAAAGCTCTTAATGCTCAGAGGAGAGAGGACTGAGGGGAATCAGAGGAACAATCTGACCATCACAGAGTTCAAATTAATTTCCTGTTTTTTCTCCTTCTTGGTATTACCTGGTCTGTCATTCACCACTGAGTTCTTGTTTGGTACTCTCCAAATAATGAAACATCAAATAAATGAAATATCTTCTGCGCTGTTTTAGCAATTTGAAAACAGAGTAGAAACTAACATTTTTGCCACAGTGTCAACTGTCAGAAGTGAAAAACTACTGAATTCCTTCATGCAGGTGTTGTTTACAGATGTTTGATATGAAGTGACATCAGGTTTTCTCTAGAACCACTTTACTTTTTAGAAACACAACAGTGCCGTGAGGTTTTGGCTAATCACAATATAAGTCTCTAACATAGCCAGGTAACTAAAATTGAATGAGTACTCTGCTGTGTTCATTTTTTAACCATGTAAATAACTCTTCATGTTTCTTATGTTGTACTTATGTTTTGGCTACTTATTGCTTATTTCTTGCTTATTGTGCCAATTGCACACTTTTTAGTATTTTATTCTATTTGCACACTTCTTCAGCATTTCATTCTATTTTCCTATTTCATATTTATATCTTATCTTATTGCTTATTCTATTTTATTTAATATTTAATTTTTATTGCATTCCTCATTGTCCTTATCCCTAATTATTCCTTTCTACTGTTGTGCTGTGTGATGAGCATCTGGCAACACTAAATTTCCCCAACAGAATAAATAAAGTATTTCTGATTCTGATTTTTTAGTATATATATTTTAGTATATAGATGAGCTATGGACACATGACATGTGATTCCAACAATGTTTAAAACAAAAATCTATAACTTCAATAGTTATTGTTTCTTTTATGTTTGGCTAACTGTCTGTTAGGTAAACACTTATGTTAGAATTCATATACATATTTTAGCATAAGCTACGGACACTTAAGGCTCCTGCAGTCATATGAAGTAACTTTTGTGCATATGAAAGAGCATGTTTGATGACAAAACGTGCAAATTGATTTACTGAAGCAAAATTAAAGTCTTTGCCTTTTAAATTTACTTTTAGATAAGTGTCATCTGAAGCTAATCCCTCGTTATTGAACTTGAACATTGTGGGGTGTTCAAGTGTCTAACAAGCAGCAAAAACTACAGTTTAATGACCTAGTCTGTTTCATGCTCCCCCAACCAGAAGAATTGGGCACAATTTAAGTACAATAAAGTAGATTTTCCAGACTCTTAACAGCACACAACAGGATGGACAAATGTATAAAGATGCACTTTGTTAAAGGAAAATAACCTCCACCAATGAGTCCAAGAACAGAAGAGAAAACACAGTTGGCATGGCAATATCATGTCCTCATATCTGCCGCCTCAGTATCACACGTCGATGTCAAGGGTTCACAAGACTGGAAACCAAAAATAGCCCGAGGTCTAAGCCTAGCATACAGCTTTTTCTCACCCTGCAGCAGAATAATGATTTCTGTCTTCATCTGTGTCGTTAGTTGTGTTGTTGCCATGGACAAAAAGCCTCCTGTCCTCCCTGCTTCCTCTCCAGAGACGGTATGTTCACTTTGACCTGCATGACTTCACCTTTAATTCCCCTAAAGGACTAATCTCGGGGCTTAAATTGCAGTTAAAGTGCACAAATACCATTAGCATGCTGTTATACAGCTGGGAATTCAGATATGATGTGCATGCTGACTTTATTGCCCGGAAAAGCTGTAATGTGTCTTTAATCCTACTTAAATAAACAAAGCTCTGAAGTCAGTCCATTTCAAATGCTCACACAGAGGATCTGTTCTGTTGTCTGACCCATAATAGACAGAAATCACAGGTGGAACTGCTTTTATTCAGTTCAATAACTCTGAGTGAAGGTGTATTAGGCCACATTTCTACCTCTTAAACAACAAATCAGCAGAAAAAGCTCAAAGTAAACCACTTTCTGCTTGTGTTTACCTCAAACAAAGGAGACTTTTTTTCTAAAAAATGAGGTCTGAAAGCATTTATGTGGCATCATTGGTCGAGACAACTCAAAAAATGTATTACTACAACAAAAGTTAATTGTTCTGCATTTAATTATGTAGTTTTTAACATGATGCAGGTTTTTTTCTTCATCCTGACATATAATGCCAGAGCTAAAACTGACCTACCTTACCTACCAAACTCTTCAAAATCTTACAGTGTAAACTTCAATATAGACACAAGACAACTGAGGCTCATTAGTTTCATCGGGAAAGGAACAGGAAGTCCAAAGACAAGGCTAAGTTTCAATATAAAACAGGAGACACAAGAAACATCAGGTCACACAAAGATGACACAACAGAACTTAATCTATCAGAAGCTTTGAGCACTTGATGACCTGCAGGAAGCGGAAGGACACACCATCGTTTGTGGGAGTAGAAGTCTTCTACATCTCATGGGAAATGGCATGAAGGGCCACTCAGGTGCAGAGGCTAAAACAGAAGAAGGTGCGTTTTTCCTGAAAACACCTGAGAAGTTTCTTTGAAGACTGAGCTGATCAAAGACATTTCCAGAAAAACGCAGCACTAAGTGCACTCCACATTCTTGGGCTCTATCAGTCACCACCTACATCCCGCTCTCTGC
This sequence comes from Thalassoma bifasciatum, assembly GCA_008086565.1. NCBI lineage: Eukaryota > Metazoa > Chordata > Actinopteri > Labriformes > Labridae > Thalassoma > Thalassoma bifasciatum. Next base: position 7,600 of record RPOG01005870.1, read on the forward strand.
AGCCTCTGAATGAAAGTCTGGTAGGATGGCGTACATTCATTTTAAATTGAGACCTCATTTTACATACTCATGAACTCTCCCTTTGCTAAATCCATAGAGGATTTCCCTCTTTTCTATTTCAGACTGGAGGAGAGACTCTGGTCTCAGTCCTCCTGACCTTTTACTTTTGTCATTGCAATTTAATCACAGAGTTAATTTACACCCAGGATGCAAGGTGGGTATAATTATAAGCTGGGGGATAAAAAAACAGCGGTGTACTGAATCCTGAGGATCAGAGCAGAGGACAACAGGGTAGAAGGAAATTCATTTATTCAGGCTTTGGAGATTAATGTGCTTGTGTGTTAAGACACAGCGGAAATCCTTTTTGTGATACAAGTTTACTAACTTGCAATCTAAACTTTGTATCCTACAGCTGAGGCCACAAACTGTCTCTTGATTCTGGAGCAATAATCTCACCAGATATCAAACTAAATGTCAGCTTTAATATTTTGTGTCGATTTCTTCTGGTGAGCTTGTCAAATTTGTTTTGGTGTTTTTCCGCCTCTGCATCTGTACTAGTCTGCGCTTACATCCATGAGACAACATTCATGAAAACAGATGCACTTTTTTATATTCTATTTATGTGCTTTATAGCTCCTCATCCTGTATCATTACAGTTACTGCTAGTTGTTATTTCCTGGTTAATTAGACCAAATCCGACTGATCCATTAAGTCAAACTCCTTGTATGTGTAAATGCACAAATATTTGATTTGATGAGGGGAAAATTTGAACATTCGGAGATGCGCAACTAAGTCATCCTGTTTTGCAAAGTCAGCTTTAAAGATGCTCTAATCTGCTGCACCACAGTGGTCCAGAAAGGTGGTTTTCAAATGCTCTTAATTCTCAGTTGTAGTTTGAAAATAAAAATTTAAGGACATCTAAGACCATGCGATTAGATCTGCTGTCTTCCACGTGAACTGTCTTTCTCCTATGCATTGTGACAAAGACTCTTGTGTTGAGAAGAAGACGCCTCAGCTGAGGATCCTCTTTGAGTTTCTTAATATGCCCGACACGCAGTTGATCTTCAAATAGAGCGAACCCAAAACACGAGGAGCGGTGTAAAATTATCTCCTCCTATTTAAAGATTCTTATCGCGGGAGATAAGATGCAAATATCCTGTGTTTGAAGTTTGATTCAGTTTCTATGGATACCTCATTGTTGCTATGTGACAGAGTTGGAGAATGAGGAACATTAAGTCATGTGATACATATATGTGTGCTGTATCAACATATGACTGAAGGAGGGAGATCCATTCTGCAGAAATTTTTCTTTTTGAATTATTACAATGGAGCTTTAAGTATTTATAAGAGCCATCATTTAAGTGGTGCTATCATTCAAGTAGATTTAATTCAAATTCTCCTCCTCTTTTACTGCATATTTGGTCTCTAATTATACTGAGGTCAATAGAGGGGATTAAGCTTTCCCTTCGCGCTGAACTCTGAAAATGACCTGTTTGTCAAAGAGCTTAGATTCACTGAATATCCGATTAGTCAGGGCTCATTAAGTCACTAAAGCTGCTTCCTGCTCGCTTCTTATTTCTCTATTTAGAGCTTTTTGTTTTTGTGCTTCACAGTAACTGATCTAAGGAAAAAAAACTTCTAAATAAACTCACAGACTGATCTTTTTTTTTTTCAACTTTCTCTTCCTCATGCTGCCCTTCTGTTCCTCCTCTCTGCATCTGCTGGTCGACTCCAAGTGTCACGAGTCGCTTTCTGCTGCCAGGGTTAAAGAGATGTCAGCTAATAACTCAGCAGGTCTGTCTGTTGATCACTACAGCTTTGATTATAGCTGTGCAAAATAACAGCTCTCCCTTCGCTGCAATCTGTGCAGAAACCTCCTCTATCCGCTCTGCTGTGTGTCACTTAATGGGCTCCTTTGTTCCCTTTCTGCGTTCCTTTAATAACAGTTATTACGAGCGCGTATAACTCACGTAATAATGTTTCTTCGTAAAGCTGTCGGGCTGATAATTACAATCAGGCATTTATTTAGTAGCATAATGTTTAAGTTAATACTAATTTCTATGACATTTGCTTTCATTGAAGAAGTAAAGGGAACAAGTGATGGGTGATATTTATATACGTTCATTGTTGTCACCACTTTGTTGTCTCTATTTATAAAAACAAAACAAAAACGCAGAATCTGAGGCACGGGCTTTTGAAGTGTTCTGGTTTTGTAGAGCATGATGTCCTGACTTCTAACAATGACAACCTTCGCTTGCAGTGATTCTATCAGCATGGAACGAGCAAACAGCCATTTTAGACAGTGGTGACTGAGCAATAGAGGACACTATTTTATTTTCCGCAATATTAAAGGGACTTGGAAGACTTTCTGATTGATTGATCTTTTAAAAATGTGATATCTAGATACATGCCTGATTATAATCAATGATTTAAAATGAGATTATCAGCATTAAAATAGGTTATTTTTAAATGCTAATTCCTAGCTTCTTAATCTGACTGGACCGGCTTGATATACAGCATGTGGAAGTCTTAGGCCCAATTCCAATTCCTTTCTTAACCCTCAATCTTAACCCTCAAGCTCAACCCTCAGTCTTAGTAGCCCTCAAAACCAAGTGTTAAGGTCTATCTTGTGACTTAGAAATGGGACACCCCTTAAATGCAAGTGAAATTGTTGTGGACTGTCTGTCAGTTATTCCTTCGGTTAGCGTTATCCAAAAAATAATCTGTATAAATAACACAACCACGGACATATTCAGCTGTCACAGCATACCATAGTTTATTGAAAGGTAAACACCAGCTATAACTATCGTTACATAACTCTGTGGCTACAGGAGATGACATTAGCCCGGTCATCTTATACCATTATCGGCACAAGCATGTTATATAGGCTGTTATCTTGATAAAACAATTACATTACCACTGAGAAAAATGACCATTTTGTAACGTTAACTAACTTTAACGATAGCAACATGGCTTGTCCGCACCGGACGCTATTGACAAAAGATCGTAAAATAAAAATAAATGTTCTGCAACAACGAGGTACATAATCCATAAAATGGGTCTAAACTAAGATAATACAATGGTTTTCGTAATATTTATATCTCCATTAACAAAGAAAATACTATATTTGTAGCTCGCCTTCTCTACCACTTTGGACGCCATGTTTATTTACCGACAATACGCAATGCATTCTGGGTAGCCCTTAATCCCAAGGGTGGTGTCGGAAAATCTCAATATTGAGGGAGATACAGCCCCTCAACCTTAACTTTCTGAGAATCGAGACAGCACTTACACTTCGCGGGAGCACGCATTTTGAGATTGAGGGTTAAGATTGAGGATTAAGACAGGAATTGGAATTCACCCTTAAGCCTCGTTTCCACCAAGTGGTTCAGTTCAGTTAGTCTCGGTAAGGCACGCATTTTTCATAGACTAAAACCTGGACGGGTCCCCAAATAAGCAACCTGTACCGCTCCACTTTTCAGTACCCTTCCATTGAGGTGCCAAGCCGCACCAAACCGGCCCCAGGGGTGGGGCTATAATCACTGCAGTACGGTGATTGGTCGAAAGATTCGTCACTTCCCGTGCGACAGCGCTCATGAAGAATAACACACAACCTTGCCATGTTTAAATCTCTACTCCTGTACGAGCGCAGAACTTTTTATTCTGAAGATGGCATCCAGCAGCAGTTCAGAGCCGCTGGATGTCCTCCATCATTGCTCTTTGTTTAAAATGCCGCCGATTTTTTCTTCGTTGTATTTATTAGCGGGGTACACTGTGTCGCGCTGCAATGACGTCACGCTGTTACGTAGCTGACGCGGCACTCGACATCCGGCCCATAAAGCATGGTACGGTTGGCTGTGGAAACCCGCACAGGATCAGGCTTTACCGATCTGACCCGTACCAAACTGTACTGATCCGTACCAGACTGCCTGGTGGAAACGAGGCCTTAACAAAACGTTACGTTGGCTGACAAAACTTAGCAGGTTAAGCAAGTTTTTCTATGAAAGTTTCTTGGATTTATTTGACAGTAATAGCAGAAACAGGAGCTGAAATGTCTGACAGAAAAGACACAAGAGAGCAGAAGAAAACTAAACAGGAGAGTGATAAAGCACAGGCCAAAGGCTAAAACATGGATTAAGCTGCTTGTGTAAATGTTCATTCCTTTGCATATGTTGCAGTTAAACAAAGAAACGTGATATTGAAAAGAAGATCTGATCTACTTTCACTTTCAAAGCAAATCCATCACGACACTTTGCGCAAATCCTCTGAGTGAAGGGAGTTACTGTAATCCTCTTCATGAATATCCTCCTCACATTTATTTTAATATCATTGCTTATCAATGTATACAAAAACATGTGTTTGCAATATGTTATTTCCAACCCACATGCAGCAGTTATACTGCAGTGCTCTGCTCAAACTTGAGAGTCCATTGATAAAATGATAGCCGGGTTATGTTTGCTCTGCTTGGTGAGGTTGGAGTTGGTAGATGAGCACTGGTAGGACACAATCAGGATTCATAAGCGGTACATATTACAGATGCATCTTAGAACATCGGCTATGAGTAGCACGAAATATAGCTGGCTACTAAACAATGGTACAAACTGAGTTTGGAAAGTTTAATTGTTGTCACCTTTCAAGCAACAATAAATACATTAACTCATCGTTTCGCATCCTGTGATAAGCAGTCTTGAACAAAGAAAGATTTGCTTTCTTTAACAAATGCACTTTGCCTTGGTAACAGCTACATTCTTATGACAGTGGGCGATGGTGCTCATGGAAAATGGAGTCTTCAGCCCAGACCCAAAGAGAAGGAAGGGAAGTCCTCACAAGGCCTTTAATTTGAGGTGTTTTATGTGTTTGCAGGTTGGTGAAGTTCACAGCTCATGAGTGAATTAAAACAAACCCCCAGCTCAGTGTTGTGATGTCAAACCAGGTGAAGAATGAGTTTTTCTTGTTTGTTTCTTGCTCCCTTGTAAAAATGTGTTGCACACAACACATCTGTGAGGGAGCCATTAAGTAAAGTGGGTAAGTGTCGGCAGAATGAAAACTCTGTTTTTCTGTCTTTGTATTCAGGGTAATGGAGGAGTCAACCTTTCAGGTAATGGTACTTACTGCAGCAGTCTGTGTGGAAATTGAACCTTCTATAAAAGCAGTTTGAATTTGATCCTGCAGACAGGAGAGGTGAGACTGGGGCGCCGTTTACCGGGGCCTGGAACTTATTTCACATTTTATACATCCTCAGGGGGAAATAAGTAGTCTGCAGTCCACACACATAACATTTACTTTCACACTTGAGGTACACAAATCTTCATGCACCATTTTGGCGATCCATGCATTGATTGTTTAGACTCAGAAATGTCAACTTCATTGAAAAAAAAAAAGATTACGCGTGTGTTCTTTTTGTGTGCGTGTCTGACAAAGAGAGATAAGGACCATTGTTGGTCAGGGCGAGAAGAAAGTAGTTTGTAACTGGTTTAATTTCTGGAATCAAACCATTGATGCCACTCTCCATCTCCTCTGAGACGTCCCTGCAGCTGAGTGCTTGGGTAATGTGAGAGATAATTTTACTTTCAGCCAGCTCTCTGTACCAGACCATCCAAAACCGCAGTTCTGACGGCTATTAGGTGGAAACAAAGGGTGCACAAAAGCACCACTTTGTGATTAAAGTTGTGATAATCAGGTGTTTGTAGAGAAGTACACAACTAGTTGATAATGCACTAGCTTTGCAGATTGTATAAATGAATCTAATCTAATCTCAAATTGATGTGAAATAAATATTCCCTCATCAAAACTTGACCAAATTTTCTTCAACATCCACGCACTTAAACTGGTTACTAGCATTGTACTATTGCACTAAAAGTGCTAAACTTGAACATATGATGCATTTCTGTATGTATTATTCCACCACAGATTCTTCATCCTCCTTGTTCAAAACCTTTTTATTCCTCATCATTTTTCAATGGGCAGATACACTCAAAAGGGCTGTGAGGACTAACAGGGAAAACCAGTGATTTTTCAGAATGATGACTACATTTCCCATGAGCACTTGCAACCCAAGTTGTAAATATGTGACTTCAGCAATGGCACTAACTTTCTTTTCAAGATGACTTTTCCCAAGATGCAAAGTGACAATGTAATAGATTTATTTGTAAATCAATTTGGTCTAGGAAACTGTAAAAAGATAATTAAGAAAATAACTGTTTTGCAAATAATAACTTGGCTTTTAAAAGCTTTATCACACTGCCTTTGCTTTACAACACATGCATGTATTTAATTTGTAACAACTGCTTTTATTTTTTCTGTAATGCTATTATATACTGTGGGTTTTTTTCTTCTGCCTTTTCTTCTCTACTTTCATTCACTATTTTACTTATTTTAACATTTCAAAAGCCTCCTGTGGACAAGTATTGTAAATTAGCACCTGTGCTAAAATACTCAAACAAAGCATCTGGTTTGGTCAATGCTATTGTGATCTCCACATAAAAGAAAAACAATAAAATAAATAATAAAATAATAAAAATGAGAGTAAAATAACTAAGAAGACTATTTAGATACAAGGTAAAGGGGCACAAATGGAAACATTCTTGGTAAGGACCTCAATCACAAAGGCAGGAAACACAGAGTGGAGTCTCCTGAAAGAGAAACATTTCCACAAAATAAAACAAGACTTATACAAAAGACGAGACTGAGGGAAAGAGTGTAAACTGAGTTGACAAGACAGGACACAGACTTGTTTACTTAACAGTTCCTTGGTGTTTGTTGATAAGCAGTGACATGTCTAACGCCAGACTTTCCACCAGATCCTGGTCTGGTCTGTTTCAGATTCACTGATGTCTGATCTGTCAACACCTACTTGTTGGGTTTTCAGAGCATAGAGCTGGAGTCACAAGATTTCCTGATAATGACCCTCTGAAATTTTGGTTATCTCTTGTTAGCTTTATAATGAAAAAGTATATGTAAATTCATAGAAGGAAAATAAAGCATTTAAACCTCTTATACAATAAAGAAACATGATATAAGAGACTCCCTGTTCTATGTGATCGATGAGGCGGTCGTGAAACAAATGACCTAATGGTCAGAGACTTCAGTAACTCCCCTCTGCCCACACACACACACAAACACACACACCCTGATCAAAGGAAACCAGCTCACACCCACTGGAGCTGCTGCAAGTCCTGCTGGGAAACACAGGAAATTACATTCCACTGTAAAGCAGTATGAGGGTTTTTATGAGAAATATAAACAAGGTTAGAAAAAAAAGAAACCCCTTATAGAATAACACTTAAGGCGAAGATTCAATATGTTTGAGCTTTAACCCAAGATAGTTATTAATACATCCCACTGTGGGACCCTGAATAGATAAAAATGCAGCTGCTTCAAAAAGTTTAATATTTCCTTAAAGAATACAAACTGATGAAGTCTTAAAATATCCGATTTATATAACTCCAGAGGTTTTCTATGAATATCCCAATTACTCCTCTGTCAGCAGCGAACTGGGAGAAGGAAGCATTATATAAACACAGGAACTCTGACACTAGAGCCGGTGCAGGAAACTAAAGAAATGAAACTGTTGTGTTGTGTAGTGTTGTGTTGTGTGTTGTGTGTATTGTTGCTGCTGGTGGGTGGCAGCTGTATTTACTTCTGCAGCCTGTTGTTTCCTCTGATTTAATGAGCATCAGGTCCACTTCAGAGCTGATGTCAGCGTTCACCTCACAGCAAGAAGAGACTTTTCACCCACTGGTTATAATGGACGATAAAAAAAAAATAATAATAAAAACATTATGACAGGTTGGACACACGGGCTCACTGCTCTTGTTTTGAAAATGCGAAATGGAAATTAAAGTGTGCTCTGAAATATCAAACATAATTAACTTTGACGTTAAACAACAAGTAGATATGAATTAGAGATGCTTTGTGACATTTGGAGGGTTTATCTGGAGACTTGTTGGAGTTTGTTGTGGTCTGTTAAATAAATTGCTTGATGTATTTTTGTTATGTCACTTCCATTTAGCAAATATTACTGCGGTATTATCTCTATTTTTTCATGATATTCTGACACTCAACTTTCAATAGAAACAGCTGAGGCTCAAGGTGACAAATGAGGGTTGGTATCAAAAATATGGGTTAAACTTGTAAAAAAAACACCAAACAAACAAACAGACTCAAGGCTCATCTATTTCAAACAAGCCTTTCCCAGTTACCGTTAGATAAACATAATGGTATTTGTATTTAACTATACTGGCTATGATTGTATTGTTATCTCATTATTGTACACCTTTGTTTATTTCTGTGTAAAGTGATCTTGGGTGACCTGAAAGGTGCTTTTCAATCAAATTTATTATTACTACTATTAATGTTAGACTTATTTTATATGACATTTTTACCATTCAAACCAATTAAAGAATCAGTCTCACTAAAACATCAAATGGTGCCACCACAAAAGCATGGCAAGGGTGGAATAATTAATCTTCCTGAAAGTTATACAAGTGTACTAATGAAATAATTTATTTGCTATGAAATATCATCTCAAAGCACATTTAAAATATTTCATTTCTTGGGAAACATTGGTTACGCCAGCTGACATGAATCAGGTTGACTAACTAACTACATATTTCACTCCAAAATGTGTAAACGTAAAGTTAACAAGCCACTGTCTGAAAGCTGTTAAATCTCACTTTAGCATACCAATCTTTTTTTTTTTTTTACACTTGTGTCTTATTTAATTTCTAAAAAGAACTCTTAGAGCATTTTTTTAAACCATGGGCAACATCCTTTGTTTCATGTTTTAAGACTTTTTTGTGATACAGGCTGTAGCAGCATTAACATTTGTCCTCTCTTGGCCTCCATACATTTATCAAATATTTGCATCCTTTCACTTCACAGAGTGAGCAGCGTTTAGAGAAACAGTCTCTTGATGCCAGTGAAGTGCTGTTGAAAGCTCTTCTCGCTCCTAAATCACATTTAGAGGTTTTTGTCTCCCTCTGTAGGCTTTAATCAGAACTACAACTCTGCTTTGCTTCTTTCCTGCACCAAGAAGAAAAGATGAATTTATCTTTACTATCATTAAACGTAGTGTAATGTAATTAAAATGCAAACCTTTGTATACAAGGCTGGTACATCAAACATGAATAGTATATAAAAGCAATAAATAGCAGCATTTATCTTCCAAGACAGCACTCGAGCACACGTTTCATCCTTTAAAAAGGGCACTTTAAGAGGCTTTTTGCTCCTCAGAGAGCACTTAAGCACAAGTGTCAGTGCACATTTTTTACTCAAAAAGAGCACCTTGGAAAGCATTGGCTCCTCAGAGGGCTGTTCACCATGTCTCCAAAGAGGATTCTTCAGCATGTTTTGACTCCAAAGAGGGAACTTTTGGGCACATTTGGTCTCCAAAATTGCACTTTAGCAAGTGTTTGGTGACTCAGATGTCACTTTGGCTAATTTTGACTCCCAAGAGGACACTTTAGGGTGCATCTTGTCTCCAAAAAGGGCGTTTCAGCAAGCTTCTGGTGTATTTTGGCATCCAAAGGAAGCACTTTTGAATATTGTGTCTTCCAAGAGCCCTTAGCATATTATGGCTCCCAAGAAAGCGCTTCAGCACACGTTTTGGCTCCCAAGAGGGCACTTTTGCAAAGGCTTTGCTCCTCAGAGGGCACTGTAGCATATTCTGGCGCCCAAAAGGTCACATTAGCACATATTTTGGCTTCCAAGAGGACACTTTTGTGCACAAACTTAAGCGCATGTTTTTCCGGCAACTGGGCCACAAGAAGGGGACAACCACTCCCCCCTAGCACTTCCTTGTACTCGCACTCACATGACATTCAAATTTTTCGACTTCTGTATTTCTTGTCAAGCACAAATTAACATTAAGTCCATTTATTTCTTTAAACATTTCTTTACCCGTTTTTCCTGATTTCAGTGTGTTAAACCCTCTGCCCGAGTGCAAATTATCGCTGTGTGAAAGAGTCTCCACTAGAGGGAGCTGTTACACTAAATTCTAATCTGAACCTTTTGGACAAACTGTCAGAGCTGGATGAAAAAATCTTCAACAGTGAGTTTATAGAGTGCAAATACATCACTTATACCTAATGCAAGAGAAATAACATTGAAAAATTCTGTTTTTATCAGTTGCCTGTTGCAGGATGACTTTGATTATTATGTTTTTGTTCCTTTGTTTCTGTCTCTGTCTTCTATATTTTGTTTCCCCATAGTTTTCCGTGAGTTAGAAGTTGTTGACAATTGTATGTTATCTCTGTAACTTCTACCCACAGTCTGACAGTCGAAACACCTTTATAACAGAAAAAAATACAGAGCAAAAAAACTCCACAAAATGTTACAGACTATCAACCATCAGTCATCGGACTATATGAAAACGATAGAATGTTTACTCAAGATTTCTGCATTGACATTTTCTTCACCTTTTGCTCAAACTGTGTTTTTCATAGCTCAAAAATGTCGCTGTTGACCATCTTGGCTGGAAAACTTTTGAGAAAGAGTTTTTTAATCAAAATTAATGTCACTTTTTACATGATTAATATATAAAATCATGTAAAAAGTGACATGTTTTCATGATAAATTGTTGCTGAGCTGACAGATAAACATACAAACAGTACCATCATTCACATATTAATGACTGTCTCTGTCTGGCTAATATTTTGATGCTGAGTCTCTCCATCTGTGCTCCACCTCATAAGTCCAGAGAGAGTGCGTACTTTAACATTCAGCACCTAAAGTTCAGGAAACTGACTCATGTCTGTGAGAAAATGATGCAGAGTTTTTAACAGTGTCTGAAAAGGCACAAAGTCATCCTTATTTTGCTCCCCACAAACAGCCTGTTGTGAGTCGCTCTGCCGCTGACCCTGTTACTGTGGATGTGTGATTTATTCTGCTTTAACTGCACATGAAGAAAAAGTTAGCATTCAGGTTAAAAGATGATGATGTGATAGAGCCTGTTCTGTTCTTTTCTGCATGTGATGAAATCTGAATTCTGGGATGTTACTTCATATGTTGTGGTCAGCTCTGTGCCCTCTGTGTCTCCATGAGCTCAGTCTTCTCTCTGACATGCTGAATACTGAATGAAATGCCAAGCTCATCATGTATTTCATTCTTGCTTGATTTCGCACAGTAAATCTGTGAACACGGTCCGGATTCATGACACCATCGGGCGCTAAAGGGCGAGTGAGTCACCACAGCATATCTGTCTGAGTGGGCTGTTTGAAACGGCTCATGCAGAGAAACCCACGTGCTGCTTTTCTTTCTTTTCTTTTCCTTTTTTTTTTTCTCTTCACCCTTGATGATGTCATAACCAGAGACTTCCTGAACACAAGGTTCATTCACAGAGCCGTCCTCCTGACACGGGGACGAGGCACCAAACAAGCGGTGTCCATGGCAACTGCAGCCTACGGGTATGTGAGGCCCCTTCTTGTTGTTATTGGTGTTTGAGGGAAGGAAGGGGCTGGAGACAGTGTGTGTGTGTGTTTGTGTGTACTGAAACATGTTTATGTAAACGACATTATAAGATCATTTCACAGGTGTAATTCAAATTATTTTGAAGTTACATAAATTGTAAAAAAAAAAAAAAAAAAAACTGTCTGTCTTCCTCTGGTTGAGGTCAGGACTGGAGCACCTGATGAGTCACCGTCTACTGTTGGTCCACTGGTTCCACTCAGTTTTAACAGACACCATGAGGAGGGTAGAGACAACGCTAACCTGTCTGTAATGAACATATTGCTTAAAAAGTTCTCAGGCTCAGTTTACTAAGGTATGGATATAAAACTCAAGTGAAATATTACTAACCCTGTGGTGCATAGTAGTCACTACAGTGGACACCTATTTAGAAGTTATTTACTCCTAAATTCAATGTGGTGGAAGTTCATATGAGCCTGTGTCAGGATATTTTTGTTCTTCTTAGGGCCTGAAAAAATGGTTTCAATTGTTTTCCAAACATGTATATTTTTGAACATGTTAAAGACAAACATTTGAGGGTGAAAAAGCTTGTAAAATATAAATTAATCCGTGTTAAAATGGATGAAAGAGTTTAAAAGTTTTGCAAAACATCAAAAAAGATCATTCATGAAATTACCAAAGGAAAAAAAAAAAAAAAAAAAAAAAAAAAAAAGTCATATTTACATTAAGTTCACACTGTTTTATGTTGAATGCTCAGTTACAAATATTTGAAAAAAAAAAAAAAAAAGGAAAACTTATTTCCATGCCTTAGTACAAATAAAAACACTCAAGGGAAAAATCCTGACACTGACTTTCGTAATTCATGAATCAGAGGATTAATATGTTTAGTGTATTTTCTGTAATACTTCACACTTTTCGTAGTTTGGCTGGTTCTGCAACTTATACTCAGGTGCGACTTGTATATACTAAAATGTATAATTTTACATGTACTTTAATGTTATTTCAAACTAACATGATCAAGGAGCAAACATTTCCTACAGCCACGAAAGGGCCGAAAATGAATTTAGACATGAACTTATAGACAAGACTGAAAACAAAAGCCCCGAAAAGAAAATCATATTCTGCAGATTACAAGCTGCAAGTAGTGACTTTGCTTTCCTCGTATTCATCCTGCCTGTTGTTTTCTTTATGATGTAGTGTATTTGAATAACTGTTAATGTTATGTTAACATACCAGACACCTATTCAGCCTGTTGCTCTTTATTCTATTATTATTATAACTTGCCTTTCAAGATGAAATGTTTGTTCTTGGTCTTGGATTTTGTATAATTTACCCCCAAAAAACATGACTTATTAGTCCAGTGCAACTTAGATGTCATTTTCTTCTTCGTGAAACATTTTTTGAATGGCGCAACTTATACTCAGAAAAATACTGCAATATGTAAAAATGTAAAGGGAGAATCAAAGCATCAATATATGCACTGACAGTAGACCAGACATGTCCAAAGTCAGACAAATCAGCTTTCATCTTTCTGTCAAGAATAGAAAAAAAACCTAAGTATATCTGGTAATGCCTCACTAAACCAGACTCAGATTGTGCATAACAGTTTTGGACCAAAGCCCCATTTCCACTAAGTGGTTCAATTCATTCAATTCATAGACTGTATGGTCAGTGGACACCATGACAGTCGGCTCTAACTGAGGTCTCCACAAAAACTGCTCCCCCTGGTGGCTGGATGCGGTACAGATCACATTCTCTGCCTCCCCATGCATTCCAGATGAGAGGTGGTAAAACTTGAAAAAACTATTATTATACCTCATAGAAATGTTTCTCACATCTTTACACTGTGGCAGTATGGAGAAGTTATTTGGCTGCATTGTGTTCAAGTCCTCTTTGTACTGATGATTGACAGCTGCCATTCATGTGTAGTTTTCATCGGGGATATTAGACACTTCAGGAAAGAGAGCCAAAAACAAAAAAAGATTCGCCCTTTGAAAAACAAAAAAAAGTGAATATGGTCTTTGCTTTTTTTGGGCTGTTTTGGCTTCAAAACCATACAACGGTAAAAGGCGGAGTCACTCTGTCCATTTTATACAAGGCACACATTTTGTGGTGATTTTTTTTTTTTTTTTTTTAAGACAGGGATGGGTCTTCAAATTACCAACCCATACCATCCCACTTTTTGGTACCTTGTGTTGGGTTGAGAGACATATCGATCCGATAGGCACCTCTGGGCTTTTGTGGCAACCAAGAAATGTGGAAAACACATCCAACTTTTTCTTTTTGTATTAAATATATTTTCCAGAGCTGTTGATTTTGGAAAGCATTTTGCAATCCTCACTTTGGGGAAACTGTTGTATGCAGATTGTTATGTTTCTGCAGGTCTTGATGTGAATGACAGTGATCAAAACAAGGAAACTAACAAAGGAAAACCCACGTCAAAGAACTCAAAATGGCCTCTGGTTTCTAAAAGATGGTGTGGAGGTTCCAGCCTCCACATCCACTGACTGATTCTACAAACAAAGCAGCAAAAATGGGCCTTAAAGCACCCTAGCAAAGAAAAACACACATGATCTCCTCTTGAGATGGAACCTGTGGAAAAGAAAACCCTCGTCACCCTCCTTTCCCCCACACACTCACAGAACTCTCAATAAAACACTCACACATACACAAAACAACCAACTGAAGGTGTTGGCTGTCAGTGTGTCACACACTGAGTGAGGTAAAGAAACCCCTTTTAAAAGGTAGCCTGACTGATGAACACAGGTGTGAGGAGGACAGGTGTTCTCAATGATGGGCTCATTAGGAGCTCTGGAAGTCAAAGGAAATTTTTAGACTATCAGGCCCCATCTGAAATACAGGTTAAAATGATCTGAATATGATAAACAACCTTGATAAAACCCAGATTCAGATCCTGCCATAAAATATCCTGATCTACTTTCTACATACTGCCCCCTAGTGGAGAACATTCATCTTGGTTAGAAGCAGAGTTTGCTGATTTTTATGTAAGCAGAAAACTGACCGCTTATCATCTGGTATCAAGAGACACCTGAGGGACAGGTGAGGTTTGATTTAATCAGTCTATAATGATGGCACAAGGATGATGCTTTCACAGAAAGAGGCAAAAAAGACTGAAACAATGTTCATGATGAATATGGATATTATTTATTGCTACTTTTAAGGATACAAAAATATCAGAAAAACAGACAGAGAAAAGTACACTTAAACAAAATGAGACATCTATCAACACAGAGAATAAAATATGACAGTATTATTAACCTTTTTCTTTGCAAAGGATTTCTTTCAGATTAAAAAATAATGACAAAATAACATGAAAAAAAAACATCTATTAAGAGACACTTAAGCTTAAAAGTCATGTCAGAGTTCCCTTCAGAGAGTTTTATATTTATTAAAACAGATAAAAGGTAATATAACTATAACATTATGAGTATTAAAAACACAAGAAACGCATGAAACAAGATTGATGGTTTCTTTTTCGGTCGATAGACGTGGACGGAGACACTTTGTTACACATATTTACAAGATCTGGGACAAATTTGAGTAAAGATTACATTCAGTACAATGTCAAATGCATTTGTGCTGCACTGGCTCAATGAGAATAACATCGTATTTCCTATCAAATAAATCCTTATTGGATACAAACACTAAGATTCAGTCTTAGGTTTTACTTCTGTCGTGCGCCTTCTTCATTTCTAACACATTTACATTTCATTTGCGCTTTTTCTAAACTCCAATCCAGAGAGTAAGAATTTAAATTATTACAAAAATAGTTTTTCTTTTCATACTGTAAGAGCACAGAAAGCACACTCCCTTTTACCAGATTGTGCAAACACATTATAGGTGTGTTTGTGCTTTACATTGGCGAGTTTGAAGCTTCTGCATAGGCACATTTTAGCTTTAAGTTTACTGATTGTCTTAGAAATTCAGCTATACAAAATTATAATACACAACATACAGTTTATGCTTTGGAATATTCTGTTATCACAATTTTTAAAGCAATACAAATATAAACATATTTTGATTAAAAAAAAAGCAAAACCACTTTTAAATTTGAGTGTACAAAAAAATCTTCAGATACAATTTTAAATAATTTCTGATGCAAGATTTTCCTAACTGGGGTAAAGAAATCATTTCAAAAGGTAAACTCATGCTAACGCTGTAGCATCTCAGGCGATATGAAGCATCTTTGGTTTTATTAACTGGATATAATGCAATGCAAATATATATTTTAAGAATATAAAACACAACATTATTCACATGATTCAAATATTATATAAAAAAGTTATAACATGGACCCCCTGTTTCTTTAAAAACAGTGCATATTAGGAGGTGTCACAATAGTTCTTAGTCTTTCGGTTAAGGCAGTGTGCGCTTCACTTCATTGAGATAAATGCACTTTAAAAATGAGATGATCAGGATGTTAGCTCAGGACTATCTTTACATGTAAAACTGAAGATACACACATGAAAAATATTTACATTTTTGGCAAGAAAAAAGTTTAAAAGATGGCAAATTTTTGGTTTGAAGCTGCATTAAGTTTATTTTCTCAACCTGCAAGGGGCTTTAATGAGAAATATCCTGTATTTCAAACCACTGCATGCTACATAATTTCTATTCTCTTAGGTACTAATGTGATTTTATTGCTTGGAGAGAAAGACTTATGTTTTGTCTTTATCATGTCTGATCCCTTTTGAAAAGATTGAACTTCAACCAGTAAGTTTGAAAAAGAAAAACACAATAAGGCACCTCTCCCTTCTGCTCCTCTTGTTTGAAACCTATCATGTTGATTTTGACATGTTCAATGACTCTTGTTTGCCAAATAAAACCATTAATCATAGGATAACATCCAAAGCAAACAGCAGACGGTAGCTGACGTTTTATATCTCTGTGGGTAAAGCACATGGGGAAGAGAGGGTCTGTTTGTTGGTGGATGTGCGTCACCTCTCGAAGGTTAAAGACTGCGTGTGCGTCCGTCTATGTGTGTTTCCGAGGGGAGGTGGGGTGTGTTGTCATTTCCTCTCCAGTCCCTCCTCTATGTCTGCCCTCTGGCCTGAACGCCAGTAAGATCCTTTCTTATGATCTCATTCACTGTAAAAGCAAAGAAAAACACATGTCAGACAGAAGCAGGAAATGTTTCAACCTTTCAAAATAAAATGCAAGAAGCTTTACTTTGAACATCTCAACTGGACACAGCAGTTTGTTTATAGTCAAATGGGTTTTGTTTTCCAGGTAATGTGATCTAATAAAAGTCTGTCCCATTGAAAATTTTCATATCGTCTCAGCCCTTGTGGCTTCACAAACTCAAAGAGGTGACTCTAAGTTCAGCCACCTGTCAGCCAAGTTAGTCCAATATTTGGCACTTTGGCCAAAACCGTGAAACAATAGCATCTAATGGTTGGTTAACCCTAAAACCAATTTGCAACCTATTTCCACCTCTAACTTTGTCTGATTAAATTACTGTCATTTGGTTTGGCTTCCATGTATACCCTTGTACAAAAAGGGAGATGTGCACCCCTGGCCTTGACTTTTGCATTTACCCATGTATAAAAGGGAGGATGAGCTCCCCTTGTCTTGACTTTACGTTTGCCCATGTGCAAGTGGAAAGATGTGGCAGCCCTGCCTCGGCTTAGAATAGAATCGGATAGAATAGAATATTCTTTTTTGATCCCCCATGGGTGAAATTTCCACGTCACAGCAGCTCACAAACATTTCAAGTGCAAGAGACGCAACATTAGAATAAAATAAAAATAAAATACAAATAAGACGAAAAAAATTAGCTAATAAAATCAGCTATAGCAATACTAATACTAAAACTACTACTACTACTCCCACAACTACTACTACTTCTGATAATATTCATAATAATAATTAAGAGTTAAGATAGTTATTAGAAATTAGCAATTCAGAAAAAAATATAAAATTAGCTGTATTTACAAAGAATAAAAATGACACTATTTACAAAAAATGAAGGCACACAATCCAAAAAGAAAAGAACATTGGAAAGTGACCAGTAAGTGATGTGCAGAATTTATTTTTTTTTTTTAAATCGAGTGACATGAGGTGACAGCAAGCAGCAACCTCCGGTCTGAATAAATAAGACAACACAGAAGTGCTAAAGAGCTGCTGTTCCTCTAGTGACCGCTTGAGGCTGGCTCCAGAAGCACCGGAAGTCCTGTACACACCAAGCCAAAAGAAGCCGTTTTCAGAGCTGAAATCAGCGTATTTAAAGCCTGGTACAAACTCTGTCTCCTGTCTGGATCGCTAAGTTTACTAACGGCACGCACTGTGAGGGCGGTGAATTTTTTTCTAACTCGTCACTCGTACCAATTCCAATATGACCGCTCCTGCCGTTTAGCCTCAAAACGGGGCTGCAGTAGCAAACGGGTGCTGTCATGGAGACTACATCTGTTTTATACAGTCTATGGGTGAGAGTCCGGCTATGTTGTGATTGTACAGTCTTATTGCTGGTGGGGGAAATGACCTGTGGTGGCGTTCAGTCTCACAGCTCAACTTTCATGAAAACCACCGTTACAGATAGGAGGAAAAATAATGACAAAATAACATGAAAAAAAAACATCTATTAAGAGACACTTAAGCTTAAAAGTCATGTCAGAGTTCCCTTCAGAGAGTTTTATATTTATTAAAACAGATAAAAGGTAATATAACTATAACATTATGAGTATTAAAAACACAAGAAACGCATGAAACAAGATTGATGGTTTCTTTTTCAGTCGAAAGACATGGACGGAGACACTTTGTTACACATATTTACAAGATCTGGGACAAATTTGAATAAAGATTACATTCAGTAAAATGTCAAATGCATTTGTGCTGCACTGGCTCAATGAGAATAAAATCGTATTTCCTATCAAATAAATCCTTATTGGATACAAACACTAAGATTCAGTCTTAGGTTTTACTTCTGTTGTGTTTTCTCCATCCCTTGGCTTTCATGTATACCCTTAAACAAGAGTAGAGATGTGCTCTACCTGCCATGAATTCATAGGTCTGTGGAAATCTTTCTTTAATGTTTTGGGCTTTAAACATCTTTAATTTTGCTGTTACAGTGGGCACTTATACATGATCTCTTGTGGGCTTTTCCTTGTCTTGTGAATCAGATCACCTGTTAAATCACAGAAACACTCTGAACAGGTAGCTCTGCATCTACTGGGAAAGAATGATGCTGTGTTGTTACATCTCCTCTGGCATTTCACACCATCTGTGTTGAACTCTGTTGTTTATCTGAGAGCCCAGCGTCTTGTTGCCGACTTTGTGTGTGCATGTGTGTGTGTGTGTGTGTGTGTACACTGGCTCTTGGAGACATTATAGGCTGGTGCCACTGCTTCCACTTTGCCTCGGGGAACTCATTAGGGTCGATGAGTAATGTAAGTATTTCGAAATGGGCCAAAAAAGCTTTTTGCCTGTAACTAAGACATTAGAAGATTGTGTGTCTGTGATTTAGTTACCATGGTAGCAGGCCATACTGTGAACATACGTGTTAAAAACCTGAATATCAACACTTGTGGTTGAGGTAGCAACTCAAAAAAAGTCACAAGCATTGTTTTCAAGGGTATCACTTTTTTTAAATTACACATTCAAATTTTATTCAACAGTTTTTCTAAGACCTAGACTTAATTTCGTTTCCAACAAAACACTTGAAGTAATACCAATCTGACAGATTTGGACATATTAGCAGCTGATTAGCTTAGCTCTGCCAAGCTAAAACTGGACGACAGCAAAGAAGTTCATTCAATTAAGGTCTCTTTGGTGACGAAACAAACAAAAAACACTACAATAAATGGCTTTTCAACCTTTGAGTGAAAGTCAGCGCTCTCTTAAGACTTTCGCACAAGGTAAGCCTCACTGCTTTTCCTTTTTCCTATCTTTATGCCAAATTGTGCTAAGCTAATTGGTTGCTAGCTGTATTTATAGAGTAAAACTAGTATAAATAGCAGTGACAAGAATCTTTACAACACTTGAAGTCTTTGCGAGATGGCTTAAAAGTCAAACAATCCCATTAAGACTTAGAAATGAGGTTTTAAATATACGAATGTAGTTTTCAAGAACTGGACAGGTTAACTAAATCAGTACTGTTAGCTCACACTGTCTCTAAAGGAAATGTTTGTGTGTTCTTTTCATAGACTGTACGATAAGTGGAAGTAACGACGTTCGGCTCAAACTGAAGCCTCCAGCAGATGCCCCGCCCCCTGGTGTCTGGCTGCAGTATAGGTCATAAACCCTGCAACCCCATGCGTTCCAGATATGAGCCGGGAAAACTTAAAAAAATTATGATACCTGGTAGAAACGTTTCTCTCATCCTTACGCTAAGGTGGTATGACAATGTAATTTGGCTGCATTGTGTTCAGGTGTTTTTTTACTGAGAAGTTGGTTTTTCATCAGTTATTGGACGTTAACAACTATGTTATAAGTTTTGTTTTATGATAGTTGACAGCTGCCGTTGGTGAGTAGTTTTTATCGGGGATATAAGAAACTTTGGGAAAGAGCCAAAAGGAGACTAAACCTTCTAAAGAAGCATAAATAAATATTTTTATTTCTCTTTTCTACTGAACTCCACCGGAAATTCTCTACTGCGCAGACTCTGGCTGCACAATGGCGGCTAGAGAAACGGGGTTTTTTGGCTTCAAAATCGTACAACGTTGACAGGCGGAGCCATGCCGTCCATTAAATATACAGTCTATGGTTCTTTTAAAAACTTTGAACACAGTCGTGAGTCAAGTATTTAAGGACTTAATTGGTTAATACAGAACATTAAGCAAGCTTGTGCGAGTACACACATTTGCCCAAAAGGGAACTTTTGCAAGATAATGGATGTTTTTCTTTTTTTTAGAATGAAAGCACTCAGTGGTTACAGTCAAAAGCAAATGACTCAGTAAATAGAAACTACCTCCAGTTGAAATGATTACTTTAATAAATGTGACGTTTTATTACAAATGAAGTGTTCCAGATTTGAAATTGAGCAATCAAGCAGAAATTCCCCCATATTACAAACTCCTCTTTGTCCATCTCTCTGTGTTTCTCTCACCGCCTCTCTATCTGATCATTAACAGATGTGAAAGAGAAACATCCCACATCGTAACAGCAGCTCAACACTGAGCACATTTTATAGCCAGGGCAGCATCTGAGAGTCGCAAAACTGCAGGAGCAGCCAAACTGGGTGCTGTGCTGTCGTCACAACGTCAGCGTCCCTGTTTATTTTAGTCTGTGGAGGAATCCCCTCTGACAC